>QLTV01003776.1:907997-933510 GCA_003457575.1 Thermophis baileyi
CCCTACGGGTTTTACTCCACTAGTTATAGCCAACTTTATGAGGTAGTGCTCATCCCCATTTCTTTAAGCCATTGAGCCAGCGGTGTCTGAAGATATTTCTGTGGTCATTTGTCCAGCATGACATCACGCCACAGTGCAAAGCATATGGAGAAACACAGAACGCTGTTACCTTCCCACCAAAGTGGTACCTATTTATCTACTTGTTTTAACATGCTTCGAACTGTTGGCAGGAGCTAAGGCAAGTGACAGGAGCTCACTCCATCATGCAGTGGTAGGACTCAAACTGCTGAAGTACAGATGCTCTCTGGCATTTTTTAAGCCACTGAGTCACAACACCTCTGCATCCATCTGGGAAATGGGCTTAAAATGATATTGGCAGCTCATTACAAACATCTTGGGAAAAATTACTATAAAGCAAAACATGAGCCCAAGATGTAATACTCCCAAATTCACAAGGCCAAAGCTGTTCAGCGTTGGATGTTTTCTGGAATTTACCCTCTACCACTGCTGATGACAAAAATAACCAAACGGCAAAAATGAAAACCCCCTGCAAAATTTATTGTTTGTAAGATGGTCCAAATACACTGTTTGTTTAAAGTAAAATTGGTTGCGACCTAGTGGGACTCTGAGAGTGAAGTTTACTGTATTCTGTTTATAATTCTGTATTCACGATTCTTTGTTTCAGAATTTCTATTGCTTGTTTTTGACAACAATATCCCGGCTGAAAACCCAACATTTCTAACTTATCTTCTGGGGCTGCAACTGAAACATGTTGCCTGTGAGCTCCTGCCCACTTCATCTAATGCAGGGGTGTCAAACTGGTGGCCTGTGGGCCGGATGCGTCATGTGCAGGCCACGCCCACCCCAACTCCGCAAATGGGGAAAACGTCACGAAATGTCACGTGACGGCAACATGATGCGGTGAGTTTGACACCCGTGATCTAATGTATCAGTAATCATTAAGAGATGTTGGTGGCATGTGCTCAGCTGTGGATTAACTATGCTTATGCTGAGACAACAATTCTGTAAGTAGCTATGTGCAAAACTATTGGGATTTTATATAACAAAAATAGCACTTGTATGCACCTGGAAACCTATTGGTAACCAGTGCTGCAGCAGCAGCAAAACAGAACATTCACGGCACCAGTGTAAAATAGGGCTTTGTAGATCCACCTGAGGATGTTATGTTCTAATTTTTATTATAAAATCCCCTCATTTCCTCCCTTCTGCAGCTGTGTGCATGCTGCTGCCATTCCAACACTTGAGTCATAATAGCTTTAACTGGAGGTACAATATACCACATGGACCTGATGGGCATTGCCATTTCTTTCAGTAGTCTGTATAAAGATCCATAACAAAGTAGTCATTTCCATGCATTGTCTCATGCAGCCTAGTTCTCTAGGCAGAACCCCAAACATCTGGAACATCTGAATCAGCTGATGTCTGTATTATCATGCGATTCTTTGAGATTATGGGGCCTGGGGTCCAAAGATTTCTGCATTGCCTTCCAATTTCTTGACTCTGGCCCACATTATTGATAGGCAGCACATACTGCACATATATGCGCCTTATTTCTGTTATAAAAATCCTTATGATTGAATACATTGGTAAATGCATGTTGCATTTCAAGTCAGGGGCTATCAAAGCATGCCTTCGGGACCATCATAAAGTGCTGTTTGTCATAATTAAAAATGAAAGGGTTGAAAAATGAAAGGGTTGAAAGGATACAGAGCTTTTGAAGCCAAGCCAGGTCCTCTCATACACGATCATACTTAAAGTGCTAATGGAAAAATTGTTTCATATACGTAATAGTTTTCATAGAAAGCTGGAAGGAAAGAAAGAAAGAAAGAAAGAGAACAGTCAAATAAATGGTAGGTACAAAGTGAATTGAAGTCAAAGCTGCCAAATCCTGATGAAATCCTGGCTAGAACAGACTGATACATATTATCTAACTAAAGAATCTGTCAATATAATGTTCTACAAATCTGCAAATGTTTGCCTCCTTCACCTTTGCAACTGCTTTGCCTGCAGGAATGAGGAAAAGAACAGTCTTGAGGGATGAAAGGGTAGAGAAGATAAAACTGAATTGAGAAAAACTGCCACATTCCACTAAGAAACCTTCCAAATATTCCTTTCTGCCTCCCCTTGCCAGGCAACATGAGGAGAAAACTCTTGAACGCTGCTACTTGAGGGAGGCACATGTTCTTTTGTGACATCAACTGCAACCATTAATATACAAATTCCCATCTTTATTTTAAACCATTGATTATGAGAGAACCATTCCTAAGCTAAAGTTTAGACGCTAGCTTAAGATGACGAAGCTACTTTCCTAAGATTGCAGTAAACAGATGTTTTAGCTTTAAATGTGCTCATTTTTGTATTGTCAATATTGTTTGCTTTTCATAGTATTAAAATACTTATCTATTTAATCAAATTTATATGATTGCCTATCTCACCCAAATGTAAATCTGGTGATGCACAATAAAGCCAAGAATTAAAACATTTTACAAACCCATTAAAACAATAAAATCAATAAAACAAGACCACAAGAGGGAAGCTGATACATAGAACCAGCATGTAGGATCCTTTTTACCAGGATATTTCTAGGGTTACTGAAAAACCCCATGTTTTGCTTTCTGGAAGGTTATAAAGATTGGGGCTAACCTTACCTTGAGGGGATGATATTCCAAAAGGCAGTTGCCATGGCAGAAAAGTCTCACCTCCTACGGTAGGCTCCATCAGATGAACTCTTTTGCAGACAGGACTTGTAGCATGCCTCTCCTGCCAAACCTGATAGGATGGGTACATGCAATTAGAAAAGGTGGTTCCTCAAATAACCTGACCCCTGGAATTAGCAATAGCAATAGCACTTAGACTTATATACCGCTTCATAGTGCTTTACAGCCCTCTCTAAGCGGTTTACAGAGTTAGCATATTGCCCCCAACAATCTGGGTCCTCATTTTACCCACCTCGGAAGGATGGAAGGCTGAGTCAACCTTGAGCCGGTGAGATTTGAACCGCCGAACTGCAGCTAGCAGTCAGCTGAAGTAGCCTGCAGTGCTGCACTCTAACCACTGCGCCACCTCGGCTCCAAAGACAGGTCATTGTGCCCAGAATATATATGTCTAGGGAAAGTGATTATGTGTAATCAGGGGTGGGTTCTAACTTACCTCGCTGCCGGTTCGCTTCCTCCCGCGCCGTGTGGCCGCAGCTTGTGGGCGTGCGCGTGCTTTGCGTGCGCATGCATGTGCAGTGCCGAAAAATTTGCACCTGGAAGCAAACTGGCAACTAATACAGCTCATGTGGCTGTTGTCACATTTTGCGTCTGCTGAAGTTTTTGGATATACCTCAAGGGCAACTTCACATTATTATCAATAATTATTACTCTCAACAGTAATAACACATTACTATCAATAACCATTGATTAATGTAACAATAACAAGCACAGCCCACATTACCACCCAGTGATTCATAATGTTTCTGAAGGCCCTGTTTTTCCATTTATAACATATTCTTGGCTTTATGATGCTGAAAACTTAAGATTTTGGCGAGCCCTGGTGGTTAGAATGCAATATTGCAGGCGAACTCTGCCTACATCCTGGAGTTCAATCCTGATGGAGTTCAAGGTTGACTCAGCCTTCCATTCTTCCGAGGTCGGTAAAAGGAGGACTCAGTTTGTTAGGCGCAGCTGACATTGTAAACCACGCAGAGAGTGCTGTAAAGTGCTATTGCTATTGCTAATCATTTCCAAAGTGTATGTAGACTGGACTAAACAGGGTTGCAAACCAGGGGTGAAATCCAGCAGGTTCTGACAGGTTCTGGAGAACCGGTAGCGGAAATTTTGAGTAGTTCGGAGAACTGGTAGCGGAAATTTTGAGTAGTTCGGAGAACCGGCAAATACCACCTCTGGCTGGCCCCAGAGTGGGGTGGGAATGGAGATTTTGCAGTATCCTTCCCCTGCCACGCCCACCAAGCCACACCACGCCCACCAAGCCATGCCCACAGAACCAGTAGTAAAAAAAATTGGATTTCACCACTGTTGCAAACTTGATGCTTCAAGTCACATACAATCCTCCTAAGTCTTTGGTATACCTCATAGACCAACTCCAATGGTTGTCACAGATTGTAAATGTAAATGTGATAGAAGAGGAGGGAGATTAAATTAGTAACTGTTTTAACTTATCTTTATATTTACATGTTGTCTTATCTCCTCTTTTGTTTCTGTCCTGAAGCCCCATTTTTGTGGGGAGTCTTTCTCCAGCATACCAAAATCAAGCAGAATTCTTGCACTGAAAAAGGTTGTGTTTCACTGCATCTGGCTTGCTGCCATCCTTTTAACCTAGCTTTTGAGACTGACTTTAAGCTTAATTTCCTCCCCGGTTAGTCCTTCCTATTTGTGGTTCATCTTTGATTGCAGGTAATATTTCTGTTCTGTGAATTTATAAACAATGGTTTGATTCTCTACTATGTCTACTGCAATTCAACAGAACCGCTCTTTGGTTATTCCAGCATCAGGAGAGCTGAATTCAAGAAGGTATGATTGGAATGGTAATAAGGGATGAAAAAAAGTTGAGTAGGTAGAGTTCACAGTTCATTTTAGTAACAACAACCATATTTTTTTTTTAAAAGGAGAAACATAAACATGGGAAAGCATTGCAAAATGCACTGCAAGCTAAATAATAAAATTATACCCATTCTGTTGAAACTATAAATATCTTTACATCTTGCGTCCCAACAGAAAGTAATCCAACTAGGTAAGATGGAACCAGCTGTTTGCTCTCTCTCCATTATCACATTCAGGCTTTCAGCCTTCAGAATCACCTGTTTTTTAGCACTTAGACTTATATACCGCTTTACAGTGCTTTACAGCCCTCTCTAAGCAGTTCACAGAGTCAGCATATTGCCCCCAACAATCTGGGTCCTCATTTTACCCACCTCGGAAGGATGGAAGGCTGAGTCAACCTTGAGCCGGTGAGATTTGAACTGCCAAACTGCAGCTAGCAGTCAGCTGAAGTAGCCTGCAGTACTGCACTCTAACCACTGCGCCACCTCAGCTCTATCTGGACAATCTTTTGTCCAGATTGTCCAGTTTTGAGTGCTTTGTACCCATTATAAAATAATCTTGGCTTCACAGGAAAGTGTGAAAGGAAAGTGAGCTGGTAGAAATAATTGCAACCAACATCAAAAGAATGGCAGATGCATTTTATGTTTGTTCATATCCACAGAACATTTTTTATTTTTATTGTTTTTTAATTAATAACAAAAAAGGAGAAAAAGGAGCCAAACACAGAGATAAAATAATAGAGATATATACTCTACATACAATTGAAACTGTTTGTTATAATGTAGATTTCTTTGTTATATTTCTTTCACATTTTTTGTTAAAGCACTTTTCATGTGTTCCTATTTTTTCCTCTTCTCTTTGACAATGTACTGTATCTCCATTATTATTATCTTTGTTTTGACATCACAGAGTTTTAAAGCTGGAGCTGAATGTGGCTTAGCTTATCTAAAAATTGTCAAATGTGTCTTGTGAGAAAACAAAGCCTACTAAAACTAGGACTGCAGATTACAAATGTCTACACTGTAAATCTGAATGCAAATAGATGTTCCTTTCCAAGTTTGTTATGTAACATGGCAAGTTCTGACATAAGCAAGACAGGTCATTGTGCCCAGAATATATATGTCTAGGGAAAGTGATTATGTGTAATCAGGGGTGGGTTCTAACTTACCTCGCTGCCGGTTCGCTTCCTCCCGCGCCGTGTGGCCGCAGCTTGTGGGCGTGCGCGTGCTTTGCGTGCGCATGCATGTGCAGTGCCGAAAAATAACCCCCCCCAAAAGCCAAAAACAAGATGGCGATGCATGCGCAGTACCGGAAACTCGGCTTCTGTGCATGTGCAGAAGAAAAAATAAAAATTAAAAAAAAATTCCAAAAAAATATATTAAAAAAGAAAGAAAAAATTCCAAAAAAAGATGACGGCGTCCACGGACTGGCACCGACCGAACCGGCTCCATGACATCACCATGACATCACCAGTGGGTTGGTACCGGTTCGGGCAAACCGGTCCGAACCGGGAGGAACCCACCTCTGTGTGTAATCTTTTTTCTCTTACGTCCAGAGGTGGGTTCCTACCGATTCTAACCGGTTGTTTAGAACCATTAGTAAATCGGTGATGACATCACAGAGCCAGTTCTGTTGGTGTCTCCGTGGGCACCGCCATCTTGGATTTTGCTTCTGCGCATGCGCAGAAGCTATTTTTTATTGCTGCGGGTGCGTGTGTGTGCGCAAAGAGCATGCGCACGCACGGCGCGACCCTGAGCAAACTGGCAGCAAAAGGATCCAGAACCCACCCCTGCTTATGTCCTCACACTGAATGGACTACAGTGAGTTGCTAATCTCACATTGGGTTCAGTTTTATTTCAGACTTATGAAATGCAACCAAACTATTAACAGGAAGGAGGGATAAAATGTTCTATATTTTTTAAAGTCCTCATTCATGTTCCATACAATATAGGAAGATAAATACTGCCAACCTAATCCAAGAAAAAAAAACAAAAACCAGACACATCCATCCACCCATTCTCTAAATTGTTGAAGTAATATAATTCACTCCTGTAAATGGCAAAATGCTTCAGGACTAACTAAAATACATATTTATCTACAAGAGAAGAAACTTTTTATAGTTTGCATTATTCACTATTTGAACTTTTTATTCTTTTATATTAATAATGTTTTCAAGTTGCTCATTGCTAAATAACATTTCACACAATTGCAAGACCATTTTTCACAAGAAAATTTCTACTAATGTAGAAATGTAGGGACAATTATTTTGCATATGAGCTAAAGTTACACATTGGCAAA
The DNA here is from genome assembly GCA_003457575.1 of Thermophis baileyi. Taxonomy (NCBI): domain Eukaryota; kingdom Metazoa; phylum Chordata; class Lepidosauria; order Squamata; family Dipsadidae; genus Thermophis; species Thermophis baileyi. Next base: position 914,861 of record QLTV01003776.1, read on the forward strand.
AAGAATCAGAACACAAAATACAAGCTGAGTAGATGTCATAGACGACTTCACTCTGTCAAGGACCTTGGAGTACTCATATCTAAGGATCTAAGTGCCAAAGCCCACTGTAACAACATTGCCAAAAAGGCATTAAGAATTGTAAACCTAATCTTGCGTAGCTTCTTCTCCGGTAATATTACACTACTAACCAGAGCATACAAAACATTTGCTAGACCAATTCTTGAATACAGCTCATCTGTCTGGAACCCGCACTGCATATCGGACATTAATACAATTGAACGTGTCCAGAGATATTTCACGAGAAGAGTCCTCCACACCTCTTCTCGCAACAGAATACCTTATGCCACCAGACTTGAAATTTTGCGCCTAGACAACTTAGAACTTCCCCATCTTCGATCCGACCTAAACGTAGTCCATAAAATTATCTGCTATAATGTCCTACCTGTCAATGACTACTTCAGCTTCAACCACAACAATACACGAGCACACAATAGATACAAACTTAAAGTGAACCACTTCAAACTTGACTGCAGAAAATACGACTTCAGCAACAGAGTGATCAATGCCTGGAATACACTACCCGACTCTGTGGTTTCATCCCCAAACCCCAAAAATTTTAACCTTAGACTGTCTACTGTTGACCTCACCCCATTCCTAAGAGGTCTGTAAGGGGCGTGCATAAGCACAGCAGCGTGCCTACTGTCCCTGTCCTAATGTACCCTTTTATTTTTATTCGTATTCATTTCATGTATTCAAATCATGTTTATACTTATATGTACTATGTAATACATGTTTGACAAATAAAAATAAAAAAATAAAAAAATAAAGTGTGCCAAGCCAGACTGTTTGCAGTCATATTGAAGGCATCTAAAAGAGAAGCGCTTGTTTCTCAATTTTAGGGAATTGAAACATTTTGGGAATGCCCATATATACTTTGCAGTACAGGAAACAAAGTGATAGAATATGAATGAAGGAGAATGTACATGTCCTAGGATCCAATCTGAGTTGGTCACTGGGATCGGAGGTTTTGTCTTCCGAGCTTTCAGACTTGTGCTGGAGCCCATCTTCAGGGAACTTCTAGAATGCTGACTTAGTATCCAACCATTGGTCCATCCAACTTAATACTGTCTGTGATAGTACTCACAAAGCGATAGTATTAACCAGGGTTTCAGACAAGGATCTTTCTCAACCCTATTTTAAGATGCCAAGAACTGAACTTGGGTTCTTTTGCTGAGCTATGGATCTTTCAATAACATTTTGCAATTAATGCTGTAAATTTATCTCTTCTTTTATGTACACTGAGAGCATATGCACCAAGACAAATTCCTTGTGTGTCCAATTACACTTGGCCAATAAAAAAAAATTCTATTCTATTCTATTCTATTCTATTCTATTCTATTCTATTCTATTCTATTCTATTCTATTCTATTCTATTCTATTCTATTCTATTCTATTCTATTCTATTCTATTCTACTCTACTCTACTCTACTCTACTCTACTCTATTCTATTCTATAGGCTGGTTTCTTCTGTGGAGGACATGACTCATATCCCACATGGAAGCTGTCCACCTTGGCTGCAATTTCATTTAATCGTTGCAATATAAAAATTAGTGTTTTTGCAGAGGAGGCAAGCCATTTGGAAAGGTTTAGTGATATACAGTAGTTGTTATGGGGGTGTGGGGTCCTGGGAACCTGCTCCAGGAGGTTATCTTCCTGCTCTGGGGGATGATTTGGGCAGTCGTCTTTGGAGAGTTGAGGACCTGACCTGTGTTATGGCTGGGTTCTGCATTGTTATAGTCTTTGAAGGTGAAAGGGGTCCTGGAATTGTGGATCCATTACTCATATTTTAGCTGTCTCTGAGATGAGGAGGTAAGAGTTGATCCTCACCTGTTTTTCTGTTTTGTTAGATTTATGGGTTCCAGTAATGTTGCTGGTTGGGGTTCTTTTCTTGCTTTTGGTGGCATTTGAAGGGGGATGTCAAGTTAAGTTAGAAGTGGTAAGGCCTGTCACAAGCTGGAAGCTTATTTCACAAAGTGTCACCATTTTAGCTCCTTCCTCACATCTCATATGACAGATTTTCCCAGAAGCACAATATTTGGGAATTATATTTCTCATTTTCTTGTTTTAACATATTTATCGAGAGCCAAGGTGGCGCAATGGTTAGAGTGCAGTACTGCAGGCTACTTCTGCTGCCTGCCAGCTGCCTGCAATTTGGCTATTCAAATCTCACCAGGCTCAAGGTTGACTCAGCCTTCCGAGGTGGGTAAAATGAGGACTCAAATTGTTGGGGGCAATATGCTGACTCTGTAAACCACTTAGAGAGGGCTGTAAAGCACTGTAAAGCGGTATATAAGTCTGCTATTGCTATTGCTATCATATGTAGAAAGAGCTGAAGGTAAGGAGAATTAATTGTTTGGGTAACAAGCTAATTTGTATTTGTTCTGGTCATATAGTAATTTCATCAGGATCATACATTTTGTCCTCAGGCTCCTCAAAATTATTACATGTGGCTTGTAGCCACCAAAGTCTTCCTGGTTTATGGCTTAGCATAGTAGAAGACCCAGCCATACTTCAGCAAAATGAATTGAGTTGTTCTGAATTTGTTATTAAGAGAACCCTGTGAGATCATGTCAGAACAGTGTTCCAATATCTAAGGGGCTGCCATAAAGAAGAGGGGTCAATCTATTGTCCAAATCACGTGAAGGGTGGGATTCAAATTTTTTTACTACCGGTTCTGTGGGTGTGGCTTGGTGGGCGTGGCATGGCTTGGTGGGCATGGCTTGGTGGGCGTGGCAGGGGAAGGATACTGTAAAATCTCCATTCCCACCCCACTCCAGGGGAAGGATACTGTAAAATCTCCATTCCCTCCCCACTCCAGGGGGAGGTTACTGCAAAATCCCCATTTCCTCCCGATCAGCTGGGACTTGGGAGGCAGAGAATAATTTGGGGCAGGGCCAGTCAGAGGTGGTATTTACCGGTTCTCCGAACTACTCAAAATTTCCACTACCGGTTCTCCAGAACTGGTCAGAACCTGCTGAATACCACCTCTGCTAAAGGCAGGACAAGAAGCAATGGATGGAAACCAATCAAGGAAAAAACCAAGCTAGAACTAAGGAGAAATTTTGTGACAGTTAGGACAATTAATTGGTGGAAAGACTCAGCTCCAGAAGTTGTGGGTGATTCAACACTGGAGGATTTTAAGAAGAGACTGGATAACTATTTGTCTGAAATGATATATGATTTCCTGCTTGAGCAGGGGATTGGACTAATCCAAACTCGATTGCAGAAAATATGACTTCAGCAACAGAGTGGTCAATGCTTGGAATGCACTACCTGACTCTGTGGTTTCTTCCCCAAACCCCCGAAATTTTAACCTTAGACTGTCTACTGTTGACCTCACCCCATTCCTAAGAGGTCTGTAAGGGGCGTGCATAAGCGCACCAATGTGCCTACCGTCCCTGTCCTAATGTCCCTTTTTACTCGTATCCATTTCATGTATTCATAATCATATTTATACTTTTATCTGTTATCTTATATATGCTTGAATAAATAAATAAATAAATAAATAAATAAATAAATAAATAAATAAATAAATAAATAAATAAATAAATAAATAAATAAATAAATGGAAGATATTTTTTATAGATAAGTCATAACCAAACAATTTTTACTGAATTTTCATAAATTCTAGGATTCTAGGGTATGCTAACTGTCTCAGCCAGGAATTGCAACTGATTTCCTGTGAAATCCCTTGGAGACTTTTGTCTGCTCCTGAGAATTGGAGGAGAAACAAGAGAAGGAAAGCTACTTATTCACTGATGTTTATTCATGCAATACTGGATATTGCCCTTAATTAAAAACCAAAGAAAACTTTTTTGCTTAACTTGAATTGAATTGTTGGGATACACAATGATCTCTAAATATCATTTTTCCTTATTTGGTGTTCTTTAGCCAAGTAACATTTGATCTAAAGTAGCACAATACTTCCTGCTAAACTGTTTAAGCACCAGGACTTCAATATACAATGGGTTTTTCCCATTCATTATAGTGCCAAACAATTAAATACATTGTAGTGGGAACCATAATTTAAACAAGGTTAGATTTTATTATTCAATACTATGTGCTAAATTTAAACAAACTTTAGAGGTAACCATTTCCTTTTATTTCCTTGGCAGCAACAGGAATTTCAGATGAGCTTTTTGACTATAAGTAACATGTAAATATCAGTATGGCCTGTAATATAAAATTGATTAATATAGAGCTAAAAAACAAGTAAATTTTTGTAGGTGACAGAAAAAAACAAGTTGGTGAAATTACATTCCAAAGAGTATATGAAACTTTATCTGATTCTTTCTCTTCCATCTCATGCTGTGAATGTTTAAGCCTTTAGAGCAGTTTTAAGGCAGTTGCTTAGTTGCTTGCCCTGTTCTAGTAAGTTCCCCAAAATTAATGTTTACTTTGGCTGATATAAACACTGTCATTTCATTGGATTTCTATTTTCTTCCTGGATCAGAAGCCTCATCTATAGCAGGAGATAGAGCTGAGAAGCAGTCAGTTTCTATATTTTTAGAATGGGAACAAGATGTAAGCTATAGCTTTTGGATACGTCCAGTACATGTTAGTAACCCATTCATTCTGCAGTTGCTATCTTAAGCTGGACTTTAAATTGTTGACTCCATGCTTAGAAGAATGAATTTAATTGGGAGAGAGGCCCTCCTTCCATGACCTGCATTTGAATCATTTCCAAATATGTGCAAGCTTTTGAGTTTTCCAGAACAATTCATCAAACCTGGAAATAGATATAGCTCAGCTGTGGATTATAGGTTGTTCCGCTTATGGATTTACATGGCTATCCTTCGGTTGGTTGGGTATGTTTACATTTCCGACGTCTATATCCAGTTTGTTTCTAATTGGCTTTTCAATAAAACCCAGGCTTTAAAATTAAGATTGGATAATTTCTGCATGCCGTAAAAACAGAAATGTAAAACATTAATGTATCATATACTGTATATTTTCTTGATATTTGTATTTGTAGTGTATAAAACAAAACACTGAAATAAAAACAAAAGACAGAATGCTGTAGCATTATTTGAGAAACTTTTGATCTGCGGACTGCTGCAACTGTAGAAAAATTAATGCCACAGCAATGGGACGTGTTCCAACATTTGTGATATTATCTTTTCCCCTTCTCTGGAATTGCCTTTTAAGCACTAGATTTTCATCAACAGAAAGAGGAAACAAAGATTTCCTTCCTTTAGCTGACCGGGCTTCAACCAGGATTCAAGATTAGCTTTCAAAAACTCCTCTCAGTCACATCCACCCTATTACTTTAAAAACAGTTCAGTAAAATAGCTTCCTCAATTTTTTTTTAAAATGATATTCAGACTAAATATTCATCTTTATTTATGGACTCTGGGGGTTGAGAGAATATTGCTTCATTCCAAGAACAGCAGCTTCGTTGTTCTGACTACTTCAACAGCATAATCACTGCTGATGTGTCTGATCAAAGATTATGACATCCTATTTAACTAAATATGACAACTTTCCCTCCAACCTCCTACTCAGCTCTATTTAGCTACGGCATTCATTGCAGCCAGTCAATTTGATCATTTGGGTGAGTCGTAGCTCAACATACCTGGAAGTAAAAAAGGCCTCAGGACAGAATCAAGTTAGTAGTTTTTTTCAGTCTCATAGCTGACTGCTCACATAAGCACATATCCAATTTGGTGATATTGATGCATAGTTAAATGTGTTTCCTGATTGAAAGCTATTTTTTCATAAATGATACAAGTAGTCCTCGACTGACGATCACAATTGAGCCCAAAATGTATGTTGCTAAATGAGACATTTGTTAAATGAGTTTTGCCCTATTTTACGACCATCCTTGCCACAATTGTTAAGTGGATCATTGCAGTTGTGCAGTTAGTAACATGGTTGTTACTAAGTGAATCTGGCTTCCCCATTGACTTTGCTTGTCAGACGGTCACAAAAACTGATCACATGGCCCCAGGACACTGCAACAGTCCTAAATATGAACCAGTTGCCAAACATCTGAATTTTGATCACATGACTATGGGGATGCTGGAATGGTCATAAGTGTAAAAAACAGTCATGTCACTTTTTTCAGTGCTGTTGTAACTTTGAACAGTCATTAAATGAACTGTTATAAGTCGAGGGCTACCTGTATCTCTCCCTATAGGGTTCTTTGAAGCATGATGCAGCCCTGTATGTAAAAAAACAACAACCCTAATATAAAGTACACCATAAAAAGCTGTAGAATTGGGGTGCTAAACTGTTCAATGTTATCACGCTTTTAAAAAAGGGTTTACACACATAATCCCATTCTAGCAGCAAGCAAACTTGCAAAGAGCATGGAAAGAAGTACTACCAATCTAGTTTGCATTATAGACAGAGCCAAAAGGATAAAACCTCTCTATTTTCAGTAGTCCGCACTGGCTTCTTATAAAAGACAAATCCAGAATTCAAGGACATTAACATCAAAGGGCAAAACTTCAAAGAAATCGGTCAAATAGCATAGGTTATTTGTGTAATTAGTATTGTAAACAAATGAATTCACCTTGGCTAGAACCACTAACATGTATTAAATATCCTGACTTACTCACACATAGGATCATGTAAGGTAAGATCGGAACTGTTTTATTTTTTGCTGAGTTTTAGAAAGGAACGGGAAATCCCTTTTTATCTGTACAGTTTTGTGTGTACATCAAAACCTTCTAAAACTCCCTGGATTGTGTCCAAGTTGTAGAATTCACTAAGATATTTTTGAGAACAGAGAACTCATGGCTATATGGTTTATATTCATATGCCGATAAAGAGCTTTGGGATGACAATCCACTTCATTGGATTAAAGCTGACATAGTGACCTACTTACCCGAGGTTAAAAAAACCCAAACCCAAAACAAAACCTTTAGAATAGATGCCTTCTTTTTCTCCATTCTCTTTGAAAAGATCTTAGTTCGAAAGAAACTGAAAGCTTCATGCAAATTGAGATAGTCAAAGCATATTGAACAGGTTATAATTAAATATACCGCAATATTTTTTTGATTTCATTCCAATGTTATGCTACTCACTTCATTTTTTAAAAAGCGAATTCCCAAATATGAAATTATGTTCCATTGGTTTGGTAACATCTCATTTTGATGTATGTTCTTTTTATTAATCTAAATTACAATAATGTGTACAGTTTGCAATTATTACTAATACATTTTGTTCTGTTATTTATATTATATTTTTGGCACATTAATGTAGACATTTTATAGGCATCAATGGAAGCTTATAACTGGGGAGACTACTGTAAGCATATGGTGTATTCATAAAAAACTATTCTTTTATTTGTATGAAACTATTCTCTTATGCATTGGGATCATATGAATATTCAGTTGTGTAATTAACAATAGTTCTGTTTTAATTTTTATTAAGTAGAACAAATATATTATTAATTCATTTTTTTCATTTCCTTTAAAAGTTTAGTAATCTTCCATTTACATTCCATTTATGATCTTGACTATTTGCTCTAACCATGTAGGGTAAACAGTGTCATCATATGACAATTTTATATAGTAAAAATATAATAGGACAATAATAAAAAAAAGCAAACCATTCGTAGAATCTTAAGATTTTGAAAAGATGGCAACCTTACCATCAAGAAGTTTTGTAAAGCGCTGTGAAGCAGTATACAAGTCTAAGTGCTATTGCTAAGTGCTATTGCTATATATATTATGTGTGTCTATATGTATATACCGCAGGGGTGGGTTCCACTTACCTTCCCTACCGGTTCGCATCGCGACGTAAGTGCACGTTTTGCACGCGTGCCTACGTAACGTCGGGGAAATGACCCTCTGCGCATGTGCAGAAGCCTCTGCACATGCGCAGAGGGTTCTTCGCCAGCCGCGGCGACCGGAGGACCGGTTCGGGGGCATGGACAGCTGGCCATCGCTGCCGGTTCGGCGAGCGGGTGCAAATTTCCACCACCAGTACGGGCAAACCGGTCCGAACCGGCAGCAACCCACCACTGATATACTGGTATGTATATATACACACACATACACATATATGTACACACACACACACACACACACACACACACATCGTTCTAGCCATTGTCTATCCACTGCAGGACAAAGGCCTCTTTTGCATGTTTCCAACCAATACGGTCTTGAGCTTTCCTTTGCCAGCTCTGCCTCAATCCTTGCTGATGTCACACATACTGTATACATACATACGTACATACATATATAAAATCATGTCCAGGATAATAAGCGATCCCTAAATAGTGGGGACCTATTATAACTTCATTTCATTTCTTTTCTCTTTGACAATCCTTTTTTTTTTTTGTAAGTGGGAAACAATCCTATATATTATGGGAAAAGAAAGTTCATAAGTATTGCGGTTATACTTGACATTCTCCTCCCTTTGAAATTAGATTGCAGCATTTTGCTTATTGTTGACAATAACAATTTGAGAGAGCAATTGCTGTATCTTTAAGCTGCAGAATAGCAAAAATAGATTGAACAGCCTTTTTTTTCTTACCAGCCAATTTCTTATCTGTAAATAGTCTTCACTTCTTACCTTACCCTTTAAACAATAGTTGCACACTGTAATACTTTAAAACAGGTCCAACACAACAGTGCAACACAATCTCTTTGTGGGAAACAATGCACTCATAACATTGACGCAGGGTGGTATCTACAGCTAACTGTTTTTGTCAAAAGCCGGAAAAGTTCCAATGAATAGTAATAACTTTTCCCACAGTATTGGGAAAATACTTATTGTTTTTCAGTTATGGATAAATTGTTTTAAGAATGCTATTGGATTTCTGGTATATCTCGACTGAACTGTGCCTTAGCAACATATACAATTACTTATCACCTACAATCATTTTGTGCAAATTTATTTTTTTATTTATTACTTATTTAAAATACTTATATAGCCATTCACTCAACTTATTAAACACAGCTATGAGCAAATCACATCAATAATAAAACTCAAGACAATAACACCTAGAAAATTAGCAATCTGACCCACAATCTCTAATATATCAGACTATGCAATCCACAGGCCATCCCGTAACCATCCTTTCATTGGGTGGAAGCCAAAGCAACAGTTTTTGTTGTTATCACTAAAACACTGATTTTTTTTTTAAAAAGATCTTTGGAAAGCCAGGACTTCAAATTTAAAAACTTTTACAACAAAAATGAAACCTGTTTCTGGCATTTTCAACAGACTTCTGAAATCAAGTACGCTGAAACTCCTTGTGCTGACTAATGCCTTCCTAGAATGTAAGGCCACCTCTGAATTCTAACACAGGAAGACATCAGTATATACCACTGAGCTTGTTTTACCACAACACCACATTGCTTAATCATTCATTGCAGTCTGGAAGATTTACTGCCCACTTTGCAATGACGATGAGAACCAGTTTGGTTTGGTGGTTCAGCTACCAGGCTAGAAACTAGAAGACAGTGAGTTCTAGTCCTGCCTTAGGCTAAAAGCCAGATGGATGACTTTGGGCCAGTCAGTCTTTTTTAGCCCATCCCACCTCACAGTGTTATTGTTGTGGAGAAAATAAGAGGAGGAAGCAGTATTTTTGCTGCCTTGAGTCATTTATAAAAACAATGAATACAAATGAATAAAGTAAATAAAAAATAAATATTTGTCAATCTAAGAGTTATTTTCCTCCTGGAGGTTATCCATTCTTAATAGAAATAATATGTTTAACAAATACTTTTTAAAGCCAGTTCTAATGACAAAATCTATAGCTTCATTTTATATGGAAGAATTTCTCTGCCAAAATCAATATAGAAGCCCAGTATAGTTCCTTTTATAAAGTCAACATTGTAGTTATTGAAAGGAAGTTTCAATAACTGAAAGTTGCTTGCATTTTTTTCTTAACCAATGGCATTATTTAGCATGTAATGCTGAACAAGCATAGAAAGAGGCAAATTGAACAAATTTGGCGAGTGTCTACCGGAGTATAATATCATCTTCCATTTTTCTGCTGGTCTGTAGGCATTTCTTGCTCCCTGTTAACTTAGCTTTACATGAAGTAACTTCAAAATGGCAGCAATTTATTGACGTGTTGGTGGTGTTCTGTGCTGTACAGACTGCAAAATGTTGCATTACAAAGGTCACTTGGCCACACAAGGTAGAATTCATAATCCTAACTCTCACTTGCAAAAATTATAAGAAAACAGGGAAGCTGAGGAGTAAATATAATCTTTGTTCAACATTACAGTATTTATTATGGGAAATTACCGTGCCTAAGCAGAAGAAAGTTTAAATAGAAAATTAATTTACAATTTAGCATATCAGTCTGTTTTAAAATGCATTTTATCCTACTCTTCAAACAGGTTCCAAGAGTTTCTTGTATAGAGACACTAAACGGCAGAGCCCAACCCCAGGCTTACAATTTAAAATACATTAAAACAAAAGGAAGAAAGGAAATAGAAGACCATAATAAACCTAAGCATTAATCTATGAATGTTTGCTGGTATTAATGTAATTACCACTGGTTCTACTTTCTATGTTTACGAAGCTCATAAATTAGCTTACACTCCATGTATTAGAATTTTAAATGCCACAAGGCTCAGGTTTTGGAGTTTTTTTTCTGTCACAGATTAACTTGGCCCAGTAACCACTTCGGAAATGGAAGAGGCAGATACAATAGTTACCAAAGACCTGGCAAAATTCTTACTGAATAATATATATACATATATTGGCTATTTTAATTTACCTAATCCTCCTCACAAATTTCATTTTACTTTTCTCTCATTGTTAGCTCTCATTTCAAATCCATTATCTGTCTCTAACTCCCAATAACAAGCATTTCCTCAGAAATCCCAAAGGGCTAAAATTAACTCTTCAACTTCATAATAGTAAAAATAGCTACAGTATAATTAAGTTGGTTGTTAGCCTTGAAAGTCTTGGGCAAAAGTCTTGGGCAGGGCAGAGGGGATGCAGGCTAACATTAAGATGAATGCAATAAGAACAGAACATGGCTATGAGACCAAGATATAAAATTCTCCTATTCCTTGGCAAAAAATGTAACAAAATCTTGCACATTGTGACTAGTCGTCATTTGGTAAATGCTATTTCTATTCACTTAGTGAATAAAATAGTGTTCCACATATTTTCCACTATAGACATACTGATTAAAATAGTTTGCTGTAACTTCATACAAATTGGATGTATGAAATCAAGGATACTGCACACTGGCTAACCTCAGTTTGGACTCACAAATCCTGGATGCACTAAAGTAAGAGCTAGGGTAGGTTCAAGAACCATCCCTTGGAAATGGGCAGCCTGTAATTGAAAGGAAAACCATGGCTATGGAAAAATTTTTTGGGACATGTGCTTGCTTGAAACCTGTCTGGAAGCTCATAGAAAGTGATATCAAACATCTGGGCATAATTGGCATGGAAAATTGGATATTCTAAATTTCTTTCCAGAACTTTTGCCCTGGCTGCTAGACCTTCATGGTTGAAAGCTCTCCTTTTGGGAGCCACTGAAGGAATCCTTCTGCTGCCTTTATCAATGCCTTCCCTTTTGCATCAGAAAAATTAAAAGCACCCACCAAGTCTCCCTGATCAGATCATTTTCTAATCTTGGGCCAGAAAAAGTGTTCAACCCACACTTTTATGGCCCAAAGGGAAGGATTGAAGGAAGTTAGCACCCACCCGCCTCCTAGAAGAATGAAATATTCTGGAAATATTAAAAAGACAGAATATTATATTTCCCTGGATATTAGCCCTCTGCCTCATGGCACCTGGGAAGATTGCATCAGCCAGCACTCAAACTAGCTTGGTATTCAGGACAGCCTACAGAGTTGCCCCTGCATGGCCCCATGGGAGTCTGACAGCCAATGGGATACATTTCTGTACAGGAACAGGAAACTAAGAGGTGGGGCCCAACAGAGGTCATAAAACCAAGAGACTCAGCATCTTTTCGGCCCTTCTCTCTTCACCCAACATCTGGAAGCATGTGATCCACCTTTTCTGTTCAGGAGCTCATGCCATGTGCTCCTGTCCACCATTAAACCTTCTTTCCAAGCAACTTCCATGAATCCAGTGTCTTTTCCCCCACTTGGAACTGAACCCAGAAGGATATTCCTTACAACAATACAACAGACAAATTTAAATGGACACAAAGCATGGCAGTTTAAGATATATATTTTTTTGCAATAAAACCTACTACACTCAGATAGGAATTCTATATTTTTGTTCACATTCTCACTCCTTAAAAAAACAACAGTAATTTTTTGTTCAGATGGGTAAAAACAGCTTTCACATCCTCATTAATGGAATGTTTTATCTAACAAATTTCAAGGTCCCCAAAACAGTTGTATGTACACAAATGATTAATGGAAAGAAAATACTTTTATCTGAGGAACTCTGGGCAAGGTCATCACATCACACAGGCTTTGGTTTAAAGATTTAGTAAAATAAACAACTCATGTTAAATATAAGTCTACAAGCAAAAATTGATAAAGCTAGTTGAAATACGTGAAACTCATTCCTCACCCTTCTCTGACTTTTTCTGCCCTTGTTGCCTGGTCACAATTCTGCAGTTACTGTAAAAACAACAATAAGCATCAAAGAGGCTGAATCTGGACTCCCTGGACTTACAGACCCAACCTCCCAAATTCTCCTGCTGATAGGTACAATCCCATTCCTATTTTTGGGTTTTGCCACAAGCCTACTTTCTACTTTGTCATAATTATTTTCAGTTTGTTTACTACACATCACACTGTGCTTTGATTCTTGCATCATATACCGTATCTTGTATAATTCTCATCCTGGAGAAAATCTGTGTGGTTGCTAAAAGTGGACACTGATTTGATAGCTCCTCATTATCATTGTGTAAACTCAACCTCTTTGTTTTGCACTCATGGTAAGTATTGTGAAGGCATGATTCTGAACATCTTTTCTGAGCTCTCAGAACATCCTTTAATTCTGCTGTCAAATTTAGGTAGCACAATTGCCAAGAATTGGTAGATATCTTGGCCAGCTTTCCCAGTATTTTTTTTTCCTCCTCCTACCCAGTGGTGAAATCTAATTTTTTTTACTACCGGTTCTGTGGTCGTGGCTTGGTGGGCGTGGTGTGACTTGGTGGGCGTGGCTGGGTGGGTGTGGCAGGGGAAGGATACTGCAAAATCTCCATTCCCACCCCACTCCAGGGGAAGGATACTGCAAAATCCCCATTCCCTTCCCACTCCTGGGTGAAGGATATTGCAAAATCTCCATTCCCACCCCACTCTGGGGCCAGCCAGAGGTGGTATTTGCCGGTTCTCCAAACTACTCAAAATTTCCGCTACCGGTTCTACGAACTACTCAAAATTTTCGCTACTGGTTCTCCAGAACCTGTCAGAACCTGCTGGATTTCACCCCTGCTCCTACCATATAGTTCCTCTAAAATGGAAACACTGATATTTTTCCTGAACTTTTTTTTAATAGTCCCTCCTGCTTCTTCTGTTTCCTTCAAACTGCACATCCCACTCCCTATCACTGCTTTGTTGCTGTACCATTACCTACTTCCGTGATGGCGAACCTATGGCACGCGTGCCAGAGGTGGCTCACAGAGCCCTCTCTGTGGGCACGCGCGCCATCGCCAGCTGCCCTTCTGGTTTGCGGCACGCGCATGCACGCCGGCTACCTGGTCTTCGCGAGTGCCGGAAACCCGAAGACCAGGTGGCTGGCGTGCACATGCGCACCGGCCAGCTGGTCTTCGGGTTTCTGGCGTGTGTGCGCACATTCCGGTTTGGGCACTTGGTGCCGAAAAGATTCGCCATCACTGACCTACTTAATGTTCAATTTATTTTCTGTTTTCCTGCCTTTTTGGTTCCTAGGTCCCAGCATCAGACTTTGCCTTCTAATGGTTCTACTCAATCGAATGAATAAAATTTTATTCCCTGCAAGTTTCCCTCAGAGAAGCCAGGTAGTCACAGGTTAACCTTCCAGAGCCACTAAACATTCTTAGCTGATCTGCAGTGTTCCTTCCACAAATGCAGTAAGTTATAAATAGACTTGGAAGGCAGGAGGGCTAACATCTACTTTTAGTTTTAATCCAGTGGACCACCTGCTTTCTGTCTGCTGGAAGTGTGACTCTGTAAAAGCTACCTCAGAAGCAGCTGAAGAGGAAGCTTATCATAAGTTACAGCTCTGCAACGGTTTAGCTTCCTGGCTAGATTTTCGTATAAAATCTGGCAAGCATCAACGTTTTGTGTAGTGGGAACCTGTTATGTATTCAGAACACTGTGTATGCAGAGACAGATAGAGTGATTCCAGGCCAAGCACATAAATTTTGCTTTGAACAGAATTTTAGAAAAAATATCTTTCATATTTAAAATGTTCTGTTTTCTTTAAAAAGCTGTAATGGAAAGGAAGAGGCTGATGGTTATTTATGCTGTAACACAGACATCATCTAGCAGGGATTGGAATAGAAGCAAGATCTTTTAACTAAGTCACTAATTCAATACTTTAAAAATTGAATACGAATCTCAAAAATGGCAAAAAAGGTAGGGTTTTTTTTTTTTTTGAGAAACATATATAATTAAAACATGTCCATGGAAAATGGATAAGAAGGAGAAAGGTACTATTATTAGAGAAATAGCATTTAAAACACGAATGAATCTATAATAAGAATATTTTCCTTCTTTTTCTCTTCCTGGCTGGCAAAAAAAACAAGCTTTTATACTGTGTTTATCTAATGTAGGCTCCTGAATAATCTCCTGATTCAGAAACAAGTTCATACAAAGCTTTCCAAGTGTTCTGTCCTCTTCCTCTTGCATTCAAGTGATTAGCTTTGGTGAGTGTTGCAATCCAATCAATCCTCCAATAGTATAACTATGTACTTTCTCTACCCTGATCAAAGTTCTTTCCTATAAGCATCCCTGGCATTAAACTTGAGCAAAAGCAGGGGTGAAATTCAGCAGGTTCTGACAGGTTCTGGAGAACCGGTAGTGGAAATTTTGAGTAGTTTGGAGAACCGGCAAATACCACCTCTGGCTGGCCCCAGAGTGGGGTGAGAATGGAGATTTTGCAATATCCTTCCCCCAGGAGTGGGGTGGGAATGGAGATTTGGCAGTATCCTTCCCCTGCCATGCCCACCAAGCCACGCCCACAGAACCAGCAGGGAAAATTTTTGAATTTCACCTCTGAGCAAAAGTTTATTTTTGAAAGTGTGTGGAGATTTTTTCTAGATTACCCTGAAATACTCCCGGGTCTCCTTAAATATCTGCCATTTTACAAAGGTGAGAATTTCTGATTAAACTTATTTTTTTATATCCAGTATCACGAGCCATATATTACTCAATACTAATTGCAAGAAAAGAGAAACAGGAAGCTAAAGATTTTCTTGTTGCAGAGTTTTCAAAGACATCTATTTGATAGGCTGTCTTTGATCTAGTAGTACCAGTATCAGTTTGTTTCCTTGTACCTGTAATGTAATGAGGCTCCTAAGAATACTGTTAGAAATATTAATAAGTTTCCATGCACTACATTTCCCATGATTCTCTAGATAGTGTAAATAAAAGGTTTGGGGTGAGGAGGAAAAAACAAATGCAAAATTCACTGATATTCAGCATCCGTGATCAAATTGTAAATTTAATAGGAAAGACTCACTTATTTGTTTTGTCTGATTCCTTATTTAGCACCATTTATTTACCTTCTTAATATTGTAGAAATAGAATAGAATAGAATAGAATAGAATTTTTTATTGGCCAAGTGTGATTGGATACACAAGGAATTTGTCTTGGTGCATATGCTCTCAGTGTACATTAAAAA
The DNA here is from genome assembly GCA_003457575.1 of Thermophis baileyi. Taxonomy (NCBI): domain Eukaryota; kingdom Metazoa; phylum Chordata; class Lepidosauria; order Squamata; family Dipsadidae; genus Thermophis; species Thermophis baileyi. The sequence goes on from QLTV01003776.1 coordinate 930,661, forward strand.
AAAAAGATAAGTTCATCAAGAATCACAAGGTACAACACTCAATGAAATTGTTCTTGTGTCTAGTTGTTCTGGCGTGCAGTGCTCTATAGCGTCATTTTGAGGGTAGGAGTTGAAACAGTTTGTGTCCAGGATGTGAGGGGTCTGTAAATATTTTCACAGCCCTCTTTTTGACTCGTGCAGTATACAGGTCCTGAATGGAAGGCAGGTTGGTAGCAATTGTTTTTTCTCTAGTTCTGATTATCCTCTGAAGTCTGTGTCTGTCTTGTTGTTAAATGCAAAAGTAAAGTTTTATAATACAAGTGATTATTGTTCTATATTGTGTTTGGATTACACTAGGATTACAAATTTAAAATCCTTCTAATAATTAGGTTCCATTTATAGTTGATGTCATTACACCTGATATAATTCATCCCTGTTTGTAATTCATTACTCCACCAAGGACTTCTAGCAGTATCAGTAAAAACAGAATTATAACTGTAGCTATAAAATCCAGATTCTGAAGTTGCTTTATATTTGAGCAAGGAATCAGAATTCAAGTGATGTCCTCCTCTTCTATATTTTGAGAAGACAAGGAGAAAAATTCAGCTTCTAGCAGGAACCAGAGTGAATTTGTTAAAGTTTCACGTTAATCTACTTGCTAGAGTTATGTTCAGTTGAACATTTTTTTCATATATTTCCTTAATGAGCAATACCCTGCTAACAGTTAGAGGTTAATTGATAAAAGCCACTATTCTATACAAGAAATCTAATCAAAGAGAATGAATGCATTGTGTTTGCAGTAATTGCTCTAACCATTTGAATTTGTAATCTCCTGGTTTATCTTTTGAATACACATATTCCTTTAAAAAGTAACTGCTTGAGATCTCAAGATTTGCCCTTTTACTTGCATTGTAAAAGACTGAATAGGTCTCCTGTGATACTGCATCAAAAAAAACAACAACCAAACAAAAAACATTTTACCATGTTGTTCAAGTTTATCAAAGGCTGATAGTAAGAATAAATATATAATTTGCAGGATATGAATGATTTGCTTTATTAATTGCTTCAATTTGCATATCATACAATCTGATACCATTATGCTTTACTAATAGAAATATTTTATTCCAAGGGTAATCCTCAGGTAGTTAAATGCCACTGAAAAATTAAATTGTATCTACGTGGGTGCTTTACAGTATTATTCCAGTAAATAGTTGAGTTTGGGTTATTTTTTGTTATGTAATAAATACACAGGTTGCTTCAAGCTTTTATAAATAAATGTTTTTTAAAACATAAATGTATTATATATGCATTAGATATAAATTCATTTCATTTGGAGGTGAGAATTAAGCCAGTCTTAATAAAAAGAGGGATCTGGAAAGAAAAGAGAGAAATAGAACCATGCCAAAGAGTTCCAAGGATGCAGGCCAACAGGCCAACAGGACAGACTGGAACTACAAGCATTTGTTCCAGATAGCACAAAGTAGGTCTGACTGGAGTACTCAATGAGCCCCATTAGTAAAGAAATTATAGTAACTGCTATATAACTATTTTCAAAAATCTAAACTACTGAGATTTGAATTACTGCCAGCCAGATGTGTTATGATTATTATCCCTCTCAGGAACATCTCCCATCACAATGAGGTAGCATAGCAGGACTTAAGAGGAACACTTCCACTATCTAATTCTTTGTAATTCATGAAGTATTCAGGATAATTATCCCAAATGATTAGGTTGCAATGGAAAGTGTTCATGGAATTTAGAATCAATTGCTCAACAATTGATCTGTTGTCTTTAGTTACTTAGTTAGTTGTTTACAGTCCATGTACAACAATGGACTTCCAATGCCCCCATTATGCCAGACTCTGCTCTTCTAGACTGGGACTGCAAAGACACCTCTGTGTCCACAGATGAACTGCAAAACGGCATGTTTTCTTCGAACCTGAAGGACTACCATATCACTATGCCTAACTCTGCCCATAATACAGGTAGTCCTCAACTTACAACCACAATTGAGCCCAAAATTTCTGTTGCTCAGTGAAACATTTCTTCAATGACTCTTGCCCGGGGTGAAATGCTCCCGGTTTGGGTGTGCCTGCCGGTGGTCGGAGAGCCGGTAGCAATGGCAGCGCGAGGCTTCGCCCACCCGCCCGGACGCCGCCATATGGGTTCTTTTACCCTCTGCGCATGCGTAGAACGCTTTGCGCATGCGCAGAGGGTAAAAAAACCCAAATGGCGGTGTCCGGGCGGGTGGGCGAAGCCTCACGCTGCCGTCGCTACTGGCTCTCTGACCACCGGCAGGCACGCCCGAACCAGGAGCATTTCACCCCTGCTCTTGCCCCATTTTATGACCTTTGTTGCCACAGTTGTTAAGTGAAGCACTGTAGTTAAATTAGTAACACAGTTGTTAAGCGAATCTGGCTTCCCCATTGACTTTGCTTGTCAGAAGATCACAAAAGGTGATCACATGACCCCGGGACACTGTGGCCGTCATAAATATGAACCAGTTGCCAATTGGTCTGAATTTTTATCATGTGACCATGGGGATGCTGCAATGGTCATAAGTGTGAAAAATGGTCATAAGTCACTTTTTTCAGTGCTGTTGTAACTTTGAACCATCACTAAATGAACTGTTGTAAGTCAAGCACTACCTGTAATCAATTCTAGGCATAATGGAATTTGTTAGTTGGTACTATTAATCTGCACATTTATTTTTATTTTTTAGTCATACCTACCAGTATTTTTCAGAGTATAAGACGTACCTTTTTACTCCCCAAAAGAGGGTGAAAACTTGGGTGCGTCTTATACACCGAATGTAGCCCCACCCAGCCACCCCCACCCTTTGGCCTCTGCCTCCCAGCAATTTACCTCCTT
>QLTV01003776.1:933617-960465 GCA_003457575.1 Thermophis baileyi
AGGCAGAATTTTATTTTCTGGTGCAAATCAGAACAGAAACTGGCTGTTTGTTGTTTGCTGCAAGGGGGTAAGTCAATAACTATAAATGCCTATAGAATGTTCAAATTATTAGACTTATTTTTTAAAGACTGCTTTATTATTGTTCTAGACAACTTAACAAAATGAAGAAGCTTTTTAAAATAAATGCTTGATCTGAAGAGGCCCAGTGCTATTGTATCTTCTTTTAAATAGCAGAGAATAATGTATACTTCAAGAAAGCTACATCAATTTTAACAGCATCTGTACAAGTAATAATCTGAAATGTAACAGTGTCCTGTTTTAGTATTAAAATAAGGCAGCTGAGTTAAACCCTGACTTAGTCATGTTTGGAGTAGATCTATTTAAATAATTGGGAGGAGTTAGTGTAACTACATTTAAGAAAACTTTCTGGTATTAATATACTGCCATAATGTACATTTCTCCAATTCTTTGCTATTTCTATGGGTCAGGCACACATGCACAGAAATACACAGCAAACAGTGTATATCATCTGTACTGTTTGCTGGGAGGCAAATTGCTGGGAGGCAGAGGCAGATTTTTTTTTCTTGTTTTCCTCCCCCAAAACTAAGGTGCGTCTTATACTCCAGTGCGTCTTATACTCCGAAAAATACGGTAGTCATGACTTAGGACCCTTGTGTGTTTTTTCCTACATATGTTAAAGAATAGACACAGAAAAAAAGGACGTTTTCATTTGCAAGACTGTTTTAATGAGGAATAGCTACCTATGCCAGTGTTTCTCATAACCAATGAGATCCACACATACACCGCTTTGGGCCTGGATATTTCTACCTGCGAATACAAAATGTCAAGTCAGAATTCACCAAGGAGTCTCTGAAACTTCACCCGTCCCTATGATCTTCACAGATGGAACTCTGGGTAGCCTTTTCTTTTCTCTGGGGAACAGTCATTTTAAAATGAACACAACACAGTATTTTTTTAAAGTGCAAGGTCAGGAATTGTCTCCCTAGCCCCATGACCCGCTACATTTTTGAGTGCCAGGCATAATTGCTTACACAAGGCCGAACTCCAGCATAGTTGCACTTTTGAGCCTCAGAGCATTTCAGAAGGGGACAAGCATGTCTGGAAATTTTCTCCCTGTGGAGTCCAGCTGTCTAACTGTAAGACTTCTGGGTTCTTGGTTTTTTTTTTTAGAATTAACATCTGTATTCTCAAAACACGTGAAACTCCAATTTTTTTTTTATGTAACATTGTTCTAATTCCACCAGAGGCTGAATTGGATGGAACCCCTTACCCAATATATAATTGATTGGTGGATGAAACAGTCATCAATCTTCTTCACAGATCTAGGATTTTCATCCCAAATCACCAGTGAGACCAATACTACCATTAAAAAAAAAATACTTTTTAGAGATAGATAGATACCAAGTTGCTCTCTGGTAGCTATTATTTTCACTTAAAATGTATTGGTTATCCCCAGATAGGATTCAAAGTGACTGCATGTAATTTGAACAATCTATTTCTAGCCAATAAAGTAGAAATACTCAAGCTTGTTTTCTCAGCGTGAGTTGAGTTTGAACAGGGAATTGGGCCAGAAAAAATACCCCTGTCTGCCTTGTGCAATGTGAAATTATAATGAAATCATAAACCACATTCTGATGAAGGCAGACTCTCTCCTGCCTGCAAGTAAGAACACTCCCATTGTAATTATGGAATTTCCTGGAATGCTGATAGTTGTTGTATTCATACTGTTCATTTCTGTTCTTAACTTTCTTACCTGGATGGCAGGTGAACATTAGAGCGCCAGTTTTATTCCCAACAACTCTACACAACCAGCTGTTCTAAAGAGCTTTGTTCATTTAGCACTGATGTTTGAAACTCAGCTGTAAGCATGCTTGGCTGAATGGACTCACAAATCTCTCTGCAGTAAGGAAATTGCAAGGAGGAGTGTTAAACTATGTGGTCAAAAATGCTTACAAATTTTCCCCAGCTCTGTTGTGTGAGCATAATACTTTGGTGAAAGACGTCCTTCTGCCTAAGGTAGAAGAATACAATAAACTTCTTTAGGATTTCTCTGAAAGCTGCAGTGTTAACAAGAGCATCATGACCATTCCTCCTAACTGTTGGGAGGGTATCTGTCAATCTAAGGCCAAATGGTGACTGGGAATGTCAGGCCCAGCATGCTCTCTTTGAAGAAGGGCTCTTTGAGTGAGGTTTTGGACACTGACAGATATGTGCCAACTGCTTTCTTGCTCTGGCCTTTGTTATGAAAAACATGAGTTCCAGTAAGCTTCTCCGGAACTTCCCTCCAATACTTAACAACCAGTAGTGGGTTCTAAAACCCTTTACTACCAGTTTGCGTGCGCACTTGCGTGCGCACGCGATGCTTCTGCGCATGCACAGAAGCATCCCAGGCAGGTAGGCGGAGCTTTCCGCCGCCGCCACTACCGGTTCTAAGAACCGGTCCGAACCAGGAGCAACCCACTGCTGTTAACAACTCAAGTACAGGACTTGCAAAATGAGGCATTAGACCTGCTCTGAAGACCTGTACCGGACACTGTTCTGCTGTGACCTTTGGCAAATATAAAGGCTCTAGCCTTTAGTTTGCATCTGGACAATGGATGGGGTCATTGAATCACATAATTGAAGATATTTTGAAATTTATCTAGTACAGCCTATGGCTCTGCAGATCTTATAAATTCTGCATTAAATTACCCACAGTTCAGACCAGTCTATATTGGAAATGATGTTCTGATGGATTCATGGCCGTTGCGAATGTCCTGAATCCCTCATTTTTGGCCTTTCTCTGGGTTTGTCTTTCAGACAATAGATTCTGTTTGAGGTTCAGGTTTCCAACAAACTTGATCTATGACCTTTGTCTGCCTTTGACTCCTTTAATGCTAATAAGTTATGCTGGATTGATTACTGCTCTGATTGCTGGCTTGGTAGCTTTTATTCCCAAGCCAAGGCAACCACAGCAAATTCCAGCAGCTGGCCCAGGTAGAATATAAAGCTGTTTCTTAAACAGTTTTAAGTCTGTGAAATACTGTTCTATTGGGTACAGTATTCAGCTCTCAGAAATTGACATCATTCTAGACCAGTGTTTTTCAAACTATTTTAAGATGTAAGGACTTCAACTTCCATGCTAGCTGGGGAATTCTGGAAGTGGAACTCTACAAATCTTGAAGTTGTCAAGCTTGACAATCACTGATTTAGACAGCAAAAAAGCTTTGATTGGCTAATGAGATCTTTTGTCCATGTATAACTTGTTCTTCATAGATCATGGTGTATCAATACTGAATTATCTGGATTAAAGATGAAGATAGATTTTTCTTTCTGAAAATGAATGTTGCATATGTTTCACTAGATAAGATATGACTTCTATATGACAGGCATACTTGCTAGGAAGTCAAATATGGTGTTCTTATGTCAAAAAAAAAGTACAGGTAGTCCTTTACTTACAACAATTCATTTAGTGACCGTTCAAAGTTACAATGGCACTGAAAAAAGTGACTTATGACCATTTTTCACAGTTATGACTGTTGCAGCCTCCCCATGATCACGTGATCAAAATTCAGATGCTTGGCAATTGGCAACTATTTATGACGATGGCACTGTCTCAGAGTTTATGTGACCACCTTTTGCAACTTTCTGATAAACAAAGTCGATGAGGAAGTCAGATTGACTTAATAACCGTGTTACTAACTTAACAAATGCAGCAATTCACTTAACAACTGTGGTAAGAAAGGTCATAAAATGTGGCAAAAGCCACTTAACAATTGTCTCACTTAGCAACAGAAATTTTGGGCTCAATTGTGGTTGTAAGTCAAGGACTACCTGTATATGTCTCTTCTGTTTTTCTGCTGGGCACAAATATTTTAAAGCTACATTGTCCGCATATATTCTTTACTAATACTCTGCCCTTCCCTCAAATTGTAAAAGTAGCATTCTGACATTCAAGCGTAACTGGTTAGAGAACGACAGCATCTTGCCATTGTAAAGCATTCTGGCAAATTTTAAAAACCGATAGATATCTTCAGTGTTTTTCCACCACCTGACATTCACTAACAGAACTGCTTCTGTTTTAATAAATCTCCCATATGTTCTTCAGAGTTGAATGACAAAGTCATTGGTATAGAAAACAAACTTGCCATTACAAAATAAAATATCCACGGGAGGAATTTTTTTTCTGAAAAACAGGAAAGATACAGAGTCTCCTGCTTGAGCAGGGGGTTGGACTAGAAGACCTCCAAGGTCCCTTCTAACCCTATGATTCTATGTTCCGTAAAATGGTGCATTTGTCTGTAAGAAGCTCTTTGAACATATGATATCTCGTATTCCTAGTCAATCCTTACAAGAAGGACATTTTGTAAAATGCAGATTCATTTTTAATCAAGTAAAGCCACACTTAATATCAATTAAGATTATTACATCAACCCTAAATCAATATGCATGGTCCTTGCTAAACCAATGGTGAGAAATTAAAAGCAAAACTTCCAGATAGCACTGAGGAGGGCTTGGGTTTTGAGGTTCAATCAATGTTTAGCAAACAGAAAGATCAGCATTGCTTAAACCACTTATTACACAGATGTTTGGTTAATGTCAGTTGAGTTTATGTTTAGCAGTCTGCTCCCAGTCTCATACTGATACCTAATTCACTGAAACAGTTTAATTTCAGCCAAGCATATCACTCCTTCCAATAGCAAACTCACCTAGTAAGTGCCAGCAGGACTGCAGCCAAAATGGGGCCATAGAGAAATAAGAGAAACATTTGCTTGTTTGTGGGAAGCCCAAGGTTTGCAGAAATATGGGGGGTGGGGAAACACCCTGAAGGAACAAACAGAACTGAAGCCATGCTGAACATTTTACACCAGAAAGATGAGATGGGATTAGCAAATGCAGCCCTGGTTCTCAACTGGAAATGAAATTACGTGAGAGTCCAAATTCGGTTATATGGTTCTTGTTTATATGGAGTCATACTGATGGGGAATACAGACTATTGGTGAAGATATGTCACTAAAGATTTGAACCAAGTTTATTTTGTATGAGCACAACTGTAGAATTTATGCTACAAACTGAGTTGGGTTTAGAAGTAAGGCAACAGACCTGTATTCTCTTCTATAGTATCTTTTGGTAGCTGATAAAGACTAATCTAGTATCCTCACTGATCACCAGCTCTCTCCATCAAGAAGAGGCTTATTTGGTCAATGGGCTTGATTGAGAGCAAGGGGCAAGCAGGCTGCTTAAGCTCATCTTTCAGCCTGTGGTATTTTAGAGAGCTTTTTCTAAGGCCCCGAATTCTTCTTCAGTTCTGAGAAAACGGAACAAAATCAACTCTGCTACCGTACTTGCTGTAGCTGTTTTTAGGAATCTGTACTCAAATAATAAATCTGTTCCCATGACCAACTGAGATGCTGGTTGGGAATTCTGGATGTCGCAACCCCACCACCAGGGGTGGGTTCCACTTACCTTCCCCACCGGTTCGCATCGTGACGTTTTGCGCGCAATTTTGCTTCCGCACATGCTCTGTAGAGGCAATCAGCCTGAAACACAGCTGAGGAGCTGATCAGCTGTGCTTCTGGCGAAGGAATAAAGGTCAGTATAAACCCAGGGGCAGGCGGGAGGGCCCTTTTTCAAGCAGCAGAACAGTAAAAAATTCACAAAAAATTCCCCAAAAAAGAACCGGATCCGTGACGTCACCAGCAGGTCGCTAATGGTTCGGGCGATCCAGTCTGAACCGGGAGGAACCCACCCCTGCCCACCACATCTGGAGGACACCACATTGAAGAAAGCTGCCAGAGCCATTTCTAAATAATTATTTCTCTGGTTAACTGTTTCTGTGGCAGATTTATCTCTCTGCTCTTACGGTTCCCTGAGTAGTAGGACATTTCAGCAGAATGACTTTCCTGAGTGAGGGTAGAGAAAGAGATCTTGCAACATTATTTTAGTTGGAAGTACATATTGCATATGGGAGAAGAGTAAAACATTCAGCCTCCACTAACATCAGTTTGATTCCCAGTAAATAGGACTCCTTTAGAGTCCAGGATATAATGCTGCTTTTTAAATCTGAATAGCGCTTCTCACTTTGTGTTCACAGAATGTGTTCTAGGAAAGTTGTAAAACACGCCCTTTGAACATGCCAAATCTTGTTTGTGAAAATATCTTGGCCCTTGCCCTACCCTAACTGCTATTTTCAGCAAACCTCCAACAGTTGCAGTCAAAAGTGGGTCTCATCGTGCATGACACTCACCTCCTCTTGCTTCCAAATCTGTGTTAGCTGAATTCTCTGGTTCTAACATCATGGCAAGCCATTCTGGCAATGGATCCACGAATCATTGCAATTTACTCGTAAAACTTCTCATATGTTTTGGAAAGTATTATTTTTTAAAAAAAGCTGTGATGTTTCATCCGTCTAATCCAGGGCCTTGTGGATGTGCAGAATGGGATTAGAAAACTCAGAGCAGTGGAATGAAAACAAACTGAGAAAAGTGGTTATAATTCAGATCCTTTTTAATACTTGGAGAGGCCCAGGGCGGAATGAACTCTGCAACCTTCCTCCTCTCTGTTGCCTGTGTCAATGTAAACTTTTCACCATTGTTTTTTGTCCAGTGAGGGAAAATTCCCAAAAATGAAATGTCTCTTGGATTTATATTTTCATTCAAGGCAGTAAAGTAAACACTGAAATTGTAAGACCACTGTTATGGGATCCCATTGTCCCTTTCACCTTCATTTAAAATGGCCCTGCTGCAACCTTAGACACAACTGTTGAAGCAGACTTAGTCTTCATGCTTCACTTTCCACATCACTTACAAAGAGAATTGGTTGGAATCCACAGGGCCAGTAAACAACTCTGAAAGCTCCATTAATAATACCATATACGGCTTCAATGACTGTCCTGTTAAGGGCCTAGCAACAAAGGATTGACTTCAGAAGTAGAAGGACAGATGCTCATAGCACCAGAAGAACCTTGCAATCAAAGGAAATTGCCTCCAGGAAGGGGATAATAATGAAGCAGCATCCTGTTGACTCCAATTTAGGCACAAAGACAGATTCAAGTCACTAGAAGAAGAAGCTGAGGTTTGGCATGCAGCAGGCTTGTGTTGGACAGAGAGATGTCTTTTTTAGACAGAAGGCTATTGTCTCTGTTTATCTTTGTTTGCTAGGAGTATAGCTTTGGGATCATTAAATATATTATTTTTAAGTCCAACATGAAATGTTTTTGTTAATCTTCCTTTTATGAATCAACTGATATCCAAAAGCTAAAATTGGCTGAAAAAAATTGAATGGATGGCAATGTTTAAAAGAGTCAAAGCCAAGGAAAATATTTGTAAACCTCCCTGTTGGAAACTTAAAATAGCCTGAGCCATTAAATTGAGAAATATAGCTGCTTGGTTACAATCAACAGCCAAGTTTTCCTCTGTGTGCTTCTGTGAAGCTATTGGAAAACTCTATTAAGTACATAACAAAACAAGCTGTAACTTTCTGGACATTTGAAAAAATTTTGCTTTGCAGATTCCATCTCTTTTTGATAGGGGGGGAATGGGCTTCAAAGCAAAATAAAATACCCAGTGATTGTTTCCACATCTGTTGGAAAATGCAATTATCTGCAGCTTTGTAAGAACGTTCACAAGAAATAGTCATTATCTCCCATGTTGTATGTTTAATACTATGAATCTGATGACTGCAAAAGCAGCTAAGACAGAGCATGGCCCTTTTGGAGCTCAGTGGTAGCCATGTATTTTGTATGTGCAAGTCTGAGCTTAAAAGTCTGGGCATAAAAGAAGAAATAATTCATTTAATAAGACAACCTGCTATGATCTGAACAATAAGCTACATTTGTCTGGGGTTGATCATACAGTATCCTTGATAAGACTATGGCTACTTCTCTGAATTACAGGGGGTCTCAGGTGATCATGAGGCCAGTATATCTGATTCCCCATGTATCTAGAATAAGCAATTCTCATTCTCCAGCCATCATTTAGAATTCTTGTAAATATGATTGATATGTGAAAACTTTTTTGAAGTAACAACATTTTTGAGAGCCTCCTTCCCTTCTGACTAATTGGAAAAGCTGCCAATGTCACTGCGATGTTGGTAGGTGGAAATATGCCCATATAGGATTTTGACTGGAAGCGTCGCAGCGAGACAGTCTGGAAATAGCGGGCTCTGAGTAAACGTGCTCGTGCACCATGCTCACAAGTAAGTGTGCTCACGAGTAAACTGCAGATTAGAGGCAGCCGGCAGATCACTGGCTTACTCGCTCTGCTGCTCGCCGCCTGCAGCTTGCAGGCAGCAAACGAAACTGCCGCCGCCTGCCTCTGCGCATCGAGGAGCATCCTGCCACAAGCATCGCCTTCACAACAGCAGATGGGAGGTGGCGGCTGCGGCTGACTTGGAAACGTGGAGAAACGCCTGGCGAAGCAACTGCCTTTTCCTCTCCGACTTCTGTTAGCAGGGAGAAGGAAGAGGCAGAGGTGGCGGCAGCGGAAGGAAAGCGGCCGATCGCTTCGCAGCTGGCGTGGTTTCCCGGGCTCCCTTTGCCTGGCTCTCCTCACAGCGCCGCCACACACACACACACACACACACACAAGAGGCTTGATGGGGCGGGAGGGCCGCGAGATGCGCATCTTACCGGAAACTGGCAGCTCTGGATCATCTCTCAGCCGTTGCGTGCAGGGAAAAACCTTGTAAAGTAAAGAAAAACTTCTCGTGAGTGCAAGGCAATTAACAACTTCTCGCCCTCACGAGAAGTTTTTCTTTACTGTGGCAAAGTCTTTCCCTGCACACAATGGCTGAAAGACACAATGGAGCTGCCAGTCTCTGGTAAGATGTGCATCTCGCAGTGGGGCACAATTTGGGGATGGCAGATGGGGCGGGAGGGCCATGAGACGTGCATCTTACTGGAGACTGGCAGCTCTGGGTCGTCTCTCAGTTGTTGCGTGCAGGGAAAAACCTTGCAAAGTAAAGAAAAACTTCTCATGAGTGCGAGGCAATTAACAACTTCTTGCCCTCGCGAGAAGTTTTTCTTTACTTTGCAAGGTCTTTCCCTGCACGCAACGGCTAAGAGACATGACCAGGGACCGGTTCGGGGGCGTGGCCAGCCAGAGTTCACTACCGGTTTGGGGAACCATGCCAAATTTCCGCTAACGGTTCTCCCGAACCGGTCCGAACAGGCAGCAACCCACCACTGCTTATAGTAAAATAGAACAGCAGATGGAACGTGAAAGGATTTGGTTTAATTCTGAAGACAATTTAAATTAAGTTAAGGACAGAAAATTTGAGAAATATATGTAGTAATGAAGAAATAAGATAGTTAATTGATGTTATTATAAAAGATTAGGAATTTAGGGCGATTAGTAATATTGCTTATGTATTAAGAAGAAAATAAGTTAAGATAAAGAAATATGTAAAGAGAATATTATGGCTGAAATTGAAAATAGAGAGATGTAAAATGGATATGTATATGAAAAGATATGTAAAAGATTGATCCAGACAGCACTTTGTTCATAAAATATGTATGTTTGGGGGGGGCGGGGGAACAAAAAATTTGTAATAAAAATTGATTTGAAGAAATATGCCCATATATGTCTTGTACCAGTCAGGCTTCCTTCTTACTGACATTCCATCCATCCATCCACCTCAGGATGCAGCAAGCAAAGGAAAGCTATCACTGAAAGGCCTGGCCCCACTAAGTAGAAAAAAGAAGTGTTTTTTGACTAGCCATAGTATGAAAATTTAAAACCCGGTTCTCATAAACTATGCTGAAGCAATGAGATACCACCTCTGGGTCTCCTCTGCTTCTCATGTTAAAAACTGGTTTGATTGCCCAACAATTGTCTACTTCTAAGAGAAAAGATGACCAGAATGTAATAAACAATTCTCTTCTAGCTTTCTAAGTCCTTTATCATTAATTTATCCCTGTGAATCTAGTGCTGCTATTTTACCCATAAATATTGTTTTAAGTTAGCCACTGATCCCATTTGCACAATCAGATTGGTTTTATGTTCCCATAAGAATAATTGATTTCAATGCATTTTAATGAGTTTAAGGAATTTGTGTGAAGATCATTTCTAACCACTGGAAGAACTGAAGAAGTCACGCTGGGCAGGGGTGGGTTCTGGATCCTTTTGCTGCTAGTTTGCTCAGGGTTGCGCCATGCGCAGCAATCAAAAAATAGCTTCTGCAGCTTCTGCAGAAGCAAAAATTAGCTTCTGCACATGTGCAGAAGCAAAATCCAAGATGGCGGTGCCCACGGAGACACCGACGGAACTGGCTCCGTGATGTCATCGCCGAGTTACTAACAGTTCTAACGAACCGGTTAGAACCAGTAGGAACCCACCTCTGACGCTGGGCCATGAACTCTTTGCAATGCTTACAGTATATCTGGAAAGATTTCTTGTGCTAAACCATAGAACAACAGACCATTAGATTCTGAATTTTTAATCACGATAAACCTACAGTATATTAAATGTGATTGATCATCAACATTTATACTGAGATAACGCACCATATGTATGGGGTATTAATGGGAAAAGTAGGAGTTGATGCCATTGTTAAAGTTTAGTAAATGAATGTGTGCTTGTGCAGCCTGCATTTGCGCAGATTTTAAAATGAAGAAGACGTGGATATTCTTTTAATAATGGTAAGGATTGAAAATTAGGCAGAAGAGCCTGATCATCTACACTCAAACTAGAGGAAATGAAAATAATCTTAAGTCTTCTGTCAGAAGAATCATTTCTCTGTCCTAGATCGCGGAAAAAGATGGAGGAGAAAAGGCTGTAAAGCTGGATCTACAGTTTTGAAGATGCTTTCCCTGTTACTGTTAGGAGTTACAATACTTCTAGATTAAGGCATACTTAACTGAGCAGGGAACCTATAGCCAACAATAATAAATGCCATGAGAAGATGCAGCATTAGGACAAAGATTTGAAACAATCTTGTGTCACAGGAATGAAAGAGAACCTGCTATCCAAGAAGAAAAAAAGATTGTGTAGATTGGATATGTATTTAAGGTGGATCTGCTGCTTTCATTTTAAAACGGTTGTCTTTCTGCTTGACAAATGTTATTATAGACATCATTCATTTTACGGAATGGCCGTTTTCCCTGATAAAAGTACAAAAATAATGCCATTACGTAGCTCTGCAATGTAAATCTAGGCCAGCAGCCAAGTTCTGTCAAAGATGATTCCCCAAGGCCTCAAGGTGGAACAAGAATAATGGGTGTAATGTATGAATGCATGCAATGTATAAAGTGATGATGCCAAACCTTGGCAAACAGGCAGAGGTATTGCTAAGTCAGGAAAAAGGGAAGGAAATGAGTCCCTGCAGATTTTACTCTGCTAGTCATTGCCGACTATAAGGATAGCGCTCATCTCTGTTTCAAGGCCAATGAGCCAGCACTGTCCGAAGATGTTTCCACAATCACGTGGCCAGCATGATGTTGTGGAGCACTGTTTCCTCCCTGCTGAAGTGGTATCTATTTCTCTACATACAATTTGCATGCTTTTGAACTGCAAGGTAGACAGGAGCTAGGCGAAGATGGGCACTTACCCCGTTGCATGATGCTTGGGTCTCAAACATGGGCTGTCGGCTTTCCAAGTCAGGAAAGCCTGGAATGCTCTACCCGACTCCGTTGTTACAGCCTCAAACCCTCACAGCTTCAACCTCAAACTGTCTACCGTGGACCTCATCCCATTCCTAAGAGGTCCGTAAAGGGGGCGTGCATAAGCGCACCAGCGTGCCTACCGTCCCTGTCTTACTGTCCCCATTTATCTGTACTTTCTTCCTTTGTTTATGTTTATGTTTATACCTATACCTGCTATCTTGTTCATGTTTGACAAACAAACAAACAAACAAACAAACAAATAAAGCATGTGAATAAAATATTTCCATCAGGTATCCTCTCTACAAATTCAAACACTCGTGGTTTTTTTCCAAGTTGGAGCACATCAAATCCAAAATCCAGAGTGTTTATTTTATACTTGCTAAAAGTGGATTTTGTCTTGACTAGAGAAATATAGGGTAAAAGAATGAAGGGCACTTTTCACATGTGGTAAATTTGCTCCCCCTAAAAGCTCTTTTACTATCCAACACATAGGTTTAAGAAAAAGACAGACAGGTATATAGCACCCATGCCCTTACTTGTGAGATCATCATGTACAGCATGTAAGAATAGGGAAATCAGCTGAAGAGCTGCTGAGAGGGAAAAATGCATCTGCTTCAATTTTCTTCTTATATGCAAAGTAATTCCTACTACTTCAGTCACTACCATATCTCTTATACAACATATCTATCACAATAAACTTTATATATCTGTGGCCACTGTTTGAGCCACCTTCCTGGTGCCTTCTACATATAACTGGACATTTATAGTATCAGCTCACCTGGAAAGTGCCAGCTCAGGATACATAAAGTAGGCCATTCATTTGGAGATCACTAGAACATCCAGTGCCTACTATTTGTTTTTAAATATTAGTTGTAAAACACAGAGCTGCATGGTGGCCTAGTGGTGAAGGCACTCACCTCCCACTCAGAAGGTTGAGAGTTCAATCCTAGATAGCGGAAGATGTTTCTCTTTCAGGGCACCAAGCGGAAACATCTGCTGCGAACTCCATCTAGGCGTCAGGAAAGGCATCCGGCCAGTAAACACCCAACTTCATTCAGTCGACATGATTCTAAACTGAATTAAGGGATTGGAGGGGCATAAAAAAAAATACTGGTAAAACAGACCAAGCCCTAAAGCTAAATCTTCATGGATTCTACTGGATTGACTGAAAATCAGCATATGAAATCTTTTTACTTTTGCAACTTCATCTGTGCCAAGTTTTTGATTTAACAACTAAAGATTTTCCACTTACTGCCCATCTCTCTTTTATGATCCTACTTTGTTTTCACCTTCTAGACTTCTGTTCAGACAGATTGTCCTTGATCTATGACTTTATCTCTGTTTATCTCTGAACAAGGATCAAAACAGATGGCTCTGGATTTGTCCAGGCAGACTTATGAACTTTGGTCTCTTGAAACAGAGCTGTCTGACAACTACATAGACATATAACACAGAATGACACAGCGAGGACTAATTGTAAGTATTGTTTTAAAATCATAACAAATTTCAGGTTATGGCTCCTAGGATTATTTTAATGTGTTTATTATTCTGTAATTGTGATGGAATGTGCACCTGCAGCAGCAGAGCGGGAGAATTTTGCAACTCAGACCTTTTCCAGAAAGAGACCCAAATCAAGGGACTGCAGTCCTGAGTTGGATGGGAGAGGAAAGAAGAGGATCAGGGTAACCACACCATAGAATTTCTCAGAATGTATCTGGCATTTTAAAAAAGTTACAGCTTTTTGTCTGGCAAAATTCTACCCATTGGATGTACTGTATTTTTCGGACTATAAGACGCACCTGTGTATAAGACGCATCAAGATTTTGAAGAGGTAAGTAAGAAAAAAAAAGTTTTGCCCTCCCCCAGCCCCCAGGAGCACTCTGCAGACCTCCCAAACCCTCTGTGCACCCGTTTTCGCGTGAGGCGGGGCTTCGGGAGGCCAAAAATGGCTGTATTCGGTGTATAAGACGCACCAACATTTCCACCCTCTTTTAGGGAGAAAAAAGTACGTCTTATACTCCAAAAAATATGGTAAGTAAATAAAGGATTGGATTGGATTTCATTGTCTTGTCTGTGGGCTTCGGCCTGACAGTAATTGAGTTTCATGAATCAACAAAGCAGGGTTGGCTTACTCTGTGAGATACCAAACATCTTTTTTTCAACGTAATATCCATTTCAGAATAGAAAACAGTGTCTTGTAGGACATGAGCACTGCACAAAAAGTATTTGAATAGATTTTGAGACTTTTGCTCAAACAGCTTGACAACCTCCTTATTTTCAAAACTGTTCAAGTAAGGCAAATTTCTTTTTCGGTTATCAGACTTCATGGCTTGCTTTGTAATACAGGTAGTCCTTGAACCTCTGACCATAATTGAGCCCAAAATTTATGTTGCTAAGCAAAACAATCATTAAGTGAATTTGCCCCATTTTATGACCTTTCTTGCCACTGTTATTAAATGAATCACTGCAGTTGTTAAGTTAGTCACCCGGTTGTTAAGTGAATCTGTCTTCCCCATTGACTTTGCTTATCAGAATGTCGCAAAAGGGGATCACATGACCCTGGGATGCTGCAACCGTCATAAATATGAACCAGTTGCCAAGTATCCAAATCTTGATCCCCTGACCATGGGGATGGCTGTAAGTGTGAAAAATAGTCTTAAGTCACTAAAAATAGTCTTAAGTCACTAAAAATAGTCTTAAGTCAGGGGTGTCAAACTCGTGTCGTCACGGCCACATCACGTGACGTATTGGGACTTTTTCCCCCTTCGCTAAACTGGGTGGGGATGTGCCCAGCACGTGACGCATCCGGCCTGCGGGCCGCGAGTTTAACACCCCTGTCTTAAGTCAACCAGATTGGCTGTGAGTTATGTATAACTTTGTAAACTAATTCCCATGTACATTAACAGCTGTAATTTTTGCAGACTTGTTAACTCACAGCTGAATGTGTGTAGAGACTTCATTGAAAATGTGATCATGCAGTACAAGATCCAATACATGTTCAAGATTCTCTATTTTGGGAAGGGGAGGAAGCTCGTGAGATATTTACAGTATATGCTTTTTTACCCAAAATAAAAGAACCCCAAATCTTTCACAACCTTCTTCACCATCACAAAATACATGAATCAGTAGAGGGATCGTGTCAGTTAGCCATGTCATTGACACTCATGTCTTCTGTGGAACAAATAGATATGAAGATTTAGCTAGAAAGATACACAAATTTGGGATGGGTTATCAGCTAGCATGGTCTCATTCTCTTTTGCCTTCATTGTGGAAAGAGAAAATTCTTCTCTGTTATTGGACTTTGGAAACAATTTTATATGTGTTGAACAGCTTCTGGAGTGAAAATCAATTGTTAGTTAAGCATCTGTGAGATTTACAGTGGCTTTAAAAAAAAAACCCTAACCCTTTATTTTTTTTAAAAAAATATTTAGTTATTATTTGCCATCAGGCAGAAAATGTAGATGTCCTCAAATAACATTAAAATTCCAAAAAAGGGCTCTGTACCACAAATGAGTGTCAATCCAACTTTGTAACCTTCTCTCCCATCCTGTGTCCCTGTGTGTATGCTTGTAAAAAATCAAAATACAAAATAAGGGCAAGCAATGTGCAATGATAAGAGAGAATTATTTTACCACTGCAATCACTGGTGGAAATATAGTCACGAATTAGGCACAGTTTAGGGTTAGGGCTACAAGGGGAGTCTGGCTTAATTTCATTATCTAAATTCATTTATTCCATTGCATTGCATGTAGTTGTGATTAATTTATCTTTCCCAGATTGTGTTGCTGATTACAGTATTAATTCAGATGATAATTTAATCAATCCCAAATCAGGAAGCACTTGGTCTCAGCTATGAAACCTGCTTCAGGCTTTTATAATACAGATAAATTCTTTCTGGATCTTTATCCGTTTAATTAGATATCATTTACATATACTGTGTATACACAAACACATGTACACTTACATATTACACTTCAAAAATCAAGATATGTGTCTGTGTATGCGTACCTCCTGGTGAGTGTCTGAATATGTCCCTGCAATTTTCTTAGCAAGAAGTGGTTTGCCTCCTTTCTAGGGCTGAGAGAGAGTGACTGGCCCAAGGTCACCCAGCTGGCTTTCTGCTTAAAGTGAGACTAAAACTCACTAGTGGGAGTTCCTAGCTTGGTGCCTTAGCCACTGCACCAAACTTGCTCTCCGATATCTTTATCAGGATCAAACAAAATGATGCCAAAGCGCATGCAAGCTTTAAGTTGATTTTAATAAAGAGTATTGTAGAGTATGGATTTTTTAATGCGTGACTATGATAATTTAAAAACAAAGATATTAAAGCAGTTCAAGTTGACAGGCTAGAGAAATAAGATGGGGAAAAAAAATGCTCTATCCAGGGATTTCTTATGATGTAAGGTAAACTGGGAAATTCCCTACAGCAGTAGCTCCCAGAAAGATTATAATCAATTTTCATAGTCCTTGTCATTTCCATATAAATGTAGTATTAAGCAACAATAGTGCTGTGACTTTTGAAGTGGATGCCTATCAAGACAGCAGTACATGTGATACGACAGGCAAGTGGGGATCATGTTCTATACTGGCATAAGAAAATGAGAGAGAGCAGTGCCAACATATTTAGTAACACAAGATCAGAGCTTGGCTGGGTTATATGTGTCAGGAATCTGTGACTGATCCAGGGATAAACATGGAATCTCTAATAACTTTAGCTTCTCAAAATCAGATGATAAGGTTTCTTTCACTAGGACACACATAAATTTGTTAATTTTTTTCCTGAGTCAGGGAATGGCTGAGAAGTCATTTGCTCATTGATCATCAACATTTCATGAGTGGGTTCCAGATCATGGGACTGTTTAAGTGGAATACCCTAGGCATCCCATCCAAGCTGACAGACAATCAACCTTGTAGGTAGGGACCTCTTGGCATGCCTGCTGTCAATCACCAAGCTTTTTATTCTTTTCTGAAGGTAGTATTTCAACCACTTTCCTTGAAGATTTGAAGTCCCAAAAAAGTTTGTCATGTGGGTTCCTTGGTGCTTTCTGAGCTTGGTTGGTTTCTTGCAGACGTTTCATTATCCAAACTAGGTAACATCATCAATGCTAGTAAGGAGTGGGGTTTGCTCTCATTTTATATTCTAGTGCTGTGATGGTGAACCTATGGCACGCATGCCAGAGGTGGCATGCAGAGCCCTCTCTGCTGGCATGCGCGCCGTCGCCCCAGGTCAGATCTCCGTGGCGTTTCTTTCGTGAGCTTCTGTTTCCCGGCAAACGACAAAACAGAAGCTCATGAAAGAAAAAGATCTTACCTCTTGCCATGCTGCCGGTGTTGGGATGCCCCACCTCCCACCGGCCAGCTGGTCTTCGGGTCTCTGCTGCACATGCGCGGCATGTCCGCGCATGCACACATTTGTGCGCACCTTTCAGTTTGGGCATTCGGTGTCTAAAAGGTTCGCCATCACTGTTCTAGTGGCTTGTCCTGTCAGTGTTGGTGGGAGAGGTCTTTAGTTGGGCTGTTTACTGCTAGCTTGTTTGGCAGTTCCTTGATTAGCACTATAGCACTTAGACTTATATACCGCTTTACAGTGCTTTACAGCACTCTCTAAGCGGTTCACAGAGTCAGCATATTGCCCCCAACAATCTGGGTCCTCATTTTACCCACCTCAGAAGGATGGAAGGCTGAGTCAACCTTGAGCCGGTGAGATTTGAACCGCTGAACTGCTGAACAGTCAGCTGAAGTAGCCTGCAGTACTGCACTCTAACCACTGTGCCACCTCGGCTCTTACGTTGGGGTAGTGTTTGCTTCTTGATTGTTGGTCTAATGTTAATCTTGGTGCGGATCTCTGCTCTTTTGGGTGAGGTTTGTGAGTTTGCAATAAATGATGCTTTCAGTAGTTAAACATCTAGTAGGAAGTGATTTTCAGTTAAGGCAAAATGAGAGCAGCCATGGTACTGACAGGTAGTTTGGTGTAATGGTTAAGAGATTGGACTGGAAAATGGGAGGCTATGAGTTCTAATTCTGCATTAGGCACAAAGAATGACCTTGGGCCACTCACTTTCTCTCAGTCCAAGGAAGAAAAGCAATGGCAAGCAACTTCTGAAATTGCCAGGAGTCAACATTGAACTGAAGGTTGAAAAATGCAAATTCAATTTTTACTGTCTATGGAGGATGGAAAATTATCATAATTGTACTTCACCAATATTTTTATTTCTATATCAATATTCTGGAAACTGCTTTTTAAATAATAATAATAATAATAATAATAATAGCAAAAGTTGACAGTATCCAAGTATCCATTGAATGCTGGGCCCTATCTAACAAAAATTAAATTCAAGGTAGAGAAAAGTAAGGTTCTATGCTAGGCAAGAAAAACCAAATGTACAGGTATGCATTAGGTGGTACCTCACTCAATAGTAGTAACTGAGAGAGGGATCTTGGAGTCCTAGTGGACAACCATTTAAATACGAACCAGCAGTGTGCAGCAGCTGCTAAAAAAGCCAACACAGTTCTAGGCTGCATAAACAGAGGGATAGAATCAAGATCACATGAAGTGTTACTTTATAATGCCTTGGTAAGGCCACACTTGGAATACTGCATCCGGTTTTGGTCGCCACGATGTAAAAATAGATGTTTAGACTCTAGAATTATGATTGAGATTAAACTAACAAGAGCTTTTCTACATTATAGTGAAACTTACACTGTAGCAGAGCAATATAGAATTCAAAATTTGCCCAACATTATTTTAGCAAGATAAACTTAGAAGAATGCTGACAAAATTCAGTTGTGTTCTTCATCACTTGGATTTAAAAGATTGCCTAGTCTGTAAGAATTGCTCCTTGTTCTCTACTTCCTGTTGAAAGGATGCTTTACTAATCCTATAACATTCCTAGATTAAGGGTGTGTAAATACCAGGCTTCTTATAGAGTATTTCCATGTATTGGAATTTAGACATCTAATGTTCCTTTGTCTAATTACAAATAGAAGGGATAGATACTTAAAATAATAGTATTTTACCCTTGATATTGGTCACACGTTTTCTTTCTACTCTAATAGCTACAAATTGCAGTGACAACCCACATATTGAATATCTATGGATAATTCTTTTAATAAGAAGAAGCTTTTATTTCTCAGGATGAATAGACAACAAACCTCCAAACAAGAATTACAAGAATTTCCAACTGTGACTCATTGAGCCAGGCTTCATATGGTAAAGGTTACAATTTACCCGTAACTAATTAAATTATCATCCAAAGGCTAATGATTGCATACATTCTCCTGCCTTAAGAAAAGTGGTGTTTCCAGTGATGGATGAATAAACCAAATGCCCAATCATGATTGCTCAGCACAGGCCTGCTGCAGATGTCGGTTGGTATTTTAATCACTCTTGGAGTAGTCTTTGTCTAAAGCTACTGTGCAATTCATTTGTTTCTAGCCTCACTATCATTATCTACCCCAAAGAATTCTCTTTACTTGGTAGAATTGGTCAAATTGCATAAACATTTAACACAAAAAACCAAGTAATTCAAAAGGCCTCTTGACCTGAAATTGTACCCCATTTAATTTTGCTAATTATCTTAGTTTAGAATGTTTATTATCTTGGAGTTTGTAATGATTTAACAGGCAAAAAAAAATCTTCAGGGTATGTTTCAGCACTCCAGTTTACAAGGGGAATGTTATATTCTTATTCAAAATCCTAGAAGACTGAAGGAACAACTTTGTCGTTTATCTTTTGCTCAGTCAGTGAAGCCAGCAGAATTTCCTTCTTACTCACAGAATCAGATAAGGACTCTTGGATACCAATATATATGAATGGGTCATACTTAAAAAAAAAACTTTAATTGAATTGACTTTGGCTCCTTGCTGAGGCCTTCTCAGTTGTGATCCCACTTGAGAAACGCTTTACTCATAAAAGTATCAATGGCCCCAACCTTCCTTGTTAATTGAGAATAATTGAGAGTAATTGATACTATTTCAGCAAGCTTTGGCTTATAATTTTAGTTTGGGGATCATCATGATCAGTTGAGTGACATT
This sequence comes from Thermophis baileyi, assembly GCA_003457575.1. Taxonomy (NCBI): domain Eukaryota; kingdom Metazoa; phylum Chordata; class Lepidosauria; order Squamata; family Dipsadidae; genus Thermophis; species Thermophis baileyi. The sequence continues at coordinate 953,254 of QLTV01003776.1, forward strand.
ATTTAATGTTTTTAATGCATCAGATTTTGAGCTGTTGTCTGTCACCCAAAGCCTGCATGGATTGGTGGCTTATAAATATTGCCAAATAAAACAAACAGACACAGCTTTTCAAGCAGCTGAACTTGGCTGCAGCTGTGCAAAGATCTGTTTTCATCTGCTGCTTCCTTGATATTTTTTTTTCCTTGCTGTGACTTGACTTTGATTGATCTACCTGCTTTGATCTGTATCAGATGCTCCTTGCCTCTGCGAGATTCAGATATTCACAGGCATAGCGGCAACTGATACCTCAAAAATGATGCTCACTGGAACCTTGGAACTAAATTTGTCATGCTTGTGGCAAGGGTGATTTATATTTTTAAGTGTTCATGTAATGAAGAATCATCAGTCAGGAAAACCTTTACACTTGGGGTTTCTTGCTCCTCTTTTGCTGAAACCTAAAATAGCAAAATTGTGAAAAACAAGTTTGATACTTTTATAGTATGGCAGTATCTCCATTAGGTCTCACAGGACGTACTCTCAATTAAGCAAGAATAGAATTATAATGGGGGGGTGGCATGATGGCTCAGTGGTTAGGGACACCGAGCTTGTCATCTGGAAAGCTGAAAGCCTGGGTTCAAGACCCGAGCACCTCACAATAGGTGAGCTCCTGTTACTTGTTCTAGCTTCTGCCCACCTAATAGTTTGAAAGCATGCAAGTGCAAGTAGGTAAATAGGTACCACTTCAGTGGGAAGGTAACAGCGTTTTGTGTGCCTCGGCATATAGTCATGCAAGCCACATGACCACGGAAAGTGTCTTTGGCTCTCTCAGATGAGCACTACCCCCGAGAATTGGACATGACTGGACAGGGGAAACCTTTACCTTTAGAATTATAATTAATATATCCATATTTTGTGTAGTTTTTTTTTCTAGAAAGATTTTTTTAAACTTTGGAATAAGATAAAGTATAAAAATTAAAAGTGGCAGGTTAAAAACTTTTTTTTAAACAGAAACTTCTTGTTCATGAAAGTAAACTTTAATTTACAATTTATAGATGTGGTTTAGTCTTATTTTTCTCCAGCCTTAAAAAAAGAATTGAATTGTGTAATGAGGTGAATGAATTAGTGTAAATAAGACTAAGTATTAGCAATTTTCCCGATGACACAAATATTTATAGGGTAAAAACATAACTGTTAAAAACATTTATGCAGTGTCATATAAAAGTGAGATGGGCAGATATATAAATTGAATCAATAAATTTGACAGAGATCTAGCTTTTTCACGAGCATATGAATTCTTAAAACATCTTGATGGATTGTAATCTAAGAATGTCCTTTGGGTATATGTATGTAAAATGCTGACTATTCATGAAAGTGGAGTATAACTCATAAATGCATTTTAGTTGCACGATAGCTGAATGCTGGAATTGAGTAGCTGCTTATCTTCTGGAAGGAATTTCCTGTTTAATATATTTTCCAACCTCATTCTTCTCAAGCAAGTAAGAAAGACAACAAGTTTTGTCAATGTTATATGGTCTGATGTTAAAGCTACCGGATATGGGCTGCAAAAACCTAGACTATAACCAGAGAGCAGTATCAATGTTTTTTTTTAAATCTCTTTACCACCATCTTTCAATTGGCTGGTGTTTTGCAATTTGGCTGGTAGTCTTGATTTTGGTCCATATACAATAGTATTAATTCTAACTTAATTTTCTAAGGGGCATAAACAACATATATTTATAGAAAACACACAGTTCCAAGTTAGATTTGCACACACACACACACACATGCATACACACACATGCGCACACTCAGATATTAATTCTTCTTTTAAATTTCTTACAGTAACTATACTAGTGATCCCAACACAGATTAGTTGGTTATTTTACTTTTTTTCTAAATAAAAAGGGTCTTATATCTTATACTGGTAATAGCTGTCCAGTATACAAATTAACTTTTTTTAAATAGTAATAATAAGTGTGTAGAAGTAACCAGGAGGTACAAATGCAATATGGTTTGCTATAGGAATGAGACAGGGAGAGGAAGAGAACAATAAGAGCCGAGGTGAGAACAATAAGAGCCGAGGTGGCGCAGTGGTTAGAGTGCAGTACTGCAGGCTACTTCAGCTGACTGCTAGCTGCAGTTCGGCAGTTCAAATCTCACCGGCTCAAGGTTGACTCAGCCTTCCATCCTTCCGAGGTGGGTAAAATGAGGACCCAGATTGTTGGGGACAATATGCTGACTCTGTGAACCGCTTAGAGAGGGCTGTAAAGCACTGTGAAGCGGTATATAAATCTAAGGGCTATTGCTATTGCTATAATACCCAAGTTGTTACTAAATATCCGGTCCAACAGATAAGTCTTACAATTAACGTGCAAGTTCTACAGATAGCATAATTAAATAGACACTCCTGAGACAGTTCTCAGAGATGAGTTCACTATCTAAGAGTCATTTTCTTTCCTCTATTCTACCAATTTCTCAAGACTTAGGTTTTAAACCTGAATGTGTGGGTTAAGGCTAACACCGGAATTTGTTTCCTGTCTCTGCTGCTATCTAGTGATTGCCCAGATTTTTGCAGCCAAGATAGCCTTGATAAAAGTACTCCCCACCCTTGTAATTCTGAGAACTAGATGTTCTCTGGCACATTTCAACTGAAATCCTTTGGGATCACAGTTAAAATTAATGTATGCTTTCAATGAAGAATCCTTTCCAGGCATTCGTGGTGATGCAAATTTTGCAAAACATGTCACTTAAACAAGGGGCTGGCAACATCTTCAATGCACTTGCAGTACATCTTGTTGCAACAGTGAACAGTCACAAGTTGATATCTTGTGACTTCAACTAGCAGGTAGCAAAAGAAAACCTCCTGACTTGTGTATCCCCTTTGATCTATCTGGCTCTAAGTCAACACGAATGACTAAATCAGATCCAAGAGTTTGTAGAGCTCAAAACCTCTTATCCTATTACTGATATGAACTGGAAGGAATAAGTACACCTATTGGTTTTGCTGGTAGAATGACCGCAAAAGGCTTTTAAAGGAAAGTCGGCAGTTCTTGATTTTGAGGATAAGCAATTGAAACATTTGGTCAGGGGATGGATTTACGTCTTACGGACTTTGCTGCAACAACAGCAACCAATCAACCTTTGAACTGTTTACTCCATAGAGGGAAAGAATGAGTTCCATCCTGAGCCTTTTTAGGAACCCCGTTCTCTAAGCATCTTTTTTTAAAAACTTTTATTTGTACTTAGCACTGTGGCTTCTAAGAAGACAACAGTGGGCAAAGTTATTTATTGATTTGGTTTGAATAGCTGTCTGTGTTATATAAAATATTGCTGGGCAACTAGTAACTAAAAGACAAATAACAAAATTCATGTTATACTCAAGTAATGCTGTCCCAGTACCCAGAGTCTGTAAGAACCTGGAGGTGGAAAGGAATGTCATGGTTCCGAGCAATGAACCCAATTGAATTGGGACTCGGAAGCTCCATTCAGGCTTGAAAGACCTTTTATTGAGTACATTGTATCGACACTTAGAAAGGTGAAGCTAGCTCTGTGTAATTCCCATGCTTCAGAGTAATAAAAAGAATAGAACCTTCCCACCCCCCTCAGGTGTCTTGGGTCATGTTAACCAATCAGTCCAGCAGCAGCTCCCCCTTGGTCTCAGCAGATGTTTGTTGCCATGACCTTGGTTCACACGCTGTGTGTGGTAGATGTTTTGTCTAGTGGACTCAGGCACCGCACTCCAGTCCTTTCTAACTCCCTCCCCCCCCCAAGATTGGCAACTAAGAAATGAAGCGAAAGTAAATATGACTTTGGCTGAAGTCGTTTCGAAGTTGACAAGGAAGCAATTTTGACTGGCAAGGTGGAATTCTTCTGGTTCTTTGCCCCTCCCCCCTCTTAGTTTTGGTGAGATGACACCTCTGACTTTGGCCGAGGTAGCACTGCAACTGTGGCCAGGGGAGGGGGGGACTGCACAGATTCATTTTGTACACCAATTGCATCACTTCTGGACCTGGAGGCCTTGCCCACAATCACTCACGCCCTAGTCACTTCCTGGTAATATGCTCTATATGTGTCAGCCTTGCCAGGTAGACCAGAGAGGAAACATGACCAGAGAAAGTAATTCTACTTTACTGTAAAGCTACATTAACAACATCTTGTCAGTCTGAAAGTACATTTATTTATTTAGTGTATGGCATATCATACATGCACTAGCAATATATATTAACATTTCACCTAGATTAGTAAAACACAATAAAATATAAATGTTAAAAAGATCTATGTTCAAATACCAGTGTCTAGGCCATTTAACCACTGAAGTACAGCATCGTTTGTATTAAAAAAAAAGTCAGATACTGGACCGGTAGATGCCCTCAGCTTACAACCGATCATGATGTTTGGTTTGGGACCCCACAGTCACACTGAGGGGAGGATACTAGGCCCCATTTATACAGAGAGTTCTGGCAGAAGCCATGTGAGGTGCGAATCCTATTCAAGATTGTCCATTGCTGACATGGTAGTTCAAAGTCCGTAACCTTTTTTTTTGTGGGGTCATTTATATGTCTTCCTATGTCTGGGTTGTTAGATTTGCACAGGAAGAATAGCCGAGACGTAGGAACAGTTCAGCACCTTTATTTGTAGTCAGCAACAGCTCAGTACGGAATGCCGGCTGGCGGCAGGGAAGCCGCTTTTATGGGTTTCCCTGCAGCCTGCTGGCCAGTGACATTGATTCAATTCTCCCGCCGCTGACTAAGCCAATCAGCGGCGGGTATGCAAATACGTACTCGGTACGTCAGTACATAACATGGGTGTTCAGTGACCCATTTGGCTTTCCATTGGGAATTGGTGTTAAAGTTATTGGGCAGATGTTGTGCAAGTGTCAATGGGGGCTTCCTGGATTTGAGTCTTCCAGCTGATAAATACAATCTGAAAGTACAATTCTTCTGCTATTACTTTTACAGCCCAAATTGCTCAGGGAGGGTCCCTTCTGAGTCTCTTGCTCTGCCCACTATGCAGCTACAGGCTTTTATCTGACTGTTCCCTAGGCAGCATCCCTTCACCCTGTCTCCCAAGGTTTTTCCCACATACCATTGCACCATGGGTCTACCTTGTCCAAAAATTGCAGCTGGTCCAGAATACAGCAGCATGCACAGTTCTGGGCATTCCACAGTTTGCTAGTATTACACCGCTGTTGTGTCAGCGGCATTGGTTTCCAGTTTATTTGCAGATGCTATTCAAAGTGGTGATTATTACCTTTAAAGTCCTGTTGGGGCCAAGTTACTTGTAGAATGACCTTTCCCTGAGGGAACCTGGCCACCTGATCAGATAGGTTGTCACGCTCCAGGTACCTTCCTTGAAATGCTGTTGTATTTTGCTTCTTAGGATGCAAGGGGAAGTAGATGAACCAAAAACCAAAAAGGTGAGATATAAATTCATAAAGTTACGCTAATAGCTTTGGCCAGCAATATGCTTTCAAGAGGACCAGAACAAAGGATAAACAAAGTAAATTCACATATATATGTCTGCCAGCATTAGTCAATGGTATCTTTCTGTCCACGTTTATGTGTGCATAAAATTTATAGCCCTTGTATTACCAAGTGGGGCATTTGGAAAATGCAAAATTTAAAATGAAAAGAAATAAATTGCCCAATAGCTTTGAAAAAATGAATAGAAAACTCACTGATAAGTTTTAATTTCATATTTCCCTAGATTATTTCATACAACAGCTTGTTTTCTATGTCGTATTAAATACAACATAATCCTTTCTAACTGCTAAATTGCTACTAAGCAGTTTCCTTCCAATTTTGCATGCCAAATGAAATGGCTTTTAGAATTGCATGTAACCTGCAGACTGCTTACCCTAGTTTATCAAATATATTCTGACTATTTCTGTTTCCTTTCTTTCTAATGATGTGTGCATTAATGATCAAAATAAGAGAGTGTAAGCATGCATGCATTTATGTTTATGAATGTAATATTATAAATAGCTTGGTAATTTGACGTGTTTAAGACCTCTCTGTATGAGAGTCTTAATTAGTATCAGGTCTGCCCTCTGCCTTATATAGACATGAACTGTAGTTATTAGATGTTCCTTTCTTTCACAGAAACAGACAGCTGGTGCCATGCATGACATTCATTGTAAAAGGCTGAGATACTTTCTCTAGATCCAATTATCAAACTTTGCACCTAAAAATATAGGATGAAAATAAATCTCTCTGGAAAAACGGGGTAAGATTTCAAAGCAAGACTTAGGAATTAAGCAGTGTCTCCCATTTCAAGAGTCCTCTGGGTAAGAATTTGATCTCATATGTCACTCTGAGTTTATCTTTCCAGGATCTGGCTTTTCAGCTGCTATGCCACTCCCTGACAAATGCATCCATCCACCCATGGAAATTTAAGTGTCAGTGAGAAAAGTTTCAGATAGCTGTTACATTATTGTAATGATCGCAGGGGCATCTCTACTTGGTTTTCAGTGGGCATGTCTGCTGCTTGGAAGGATCTTGGTGACTTTTCAGCATGACTGGCTGGGGAATTCTGGGAATTGAAATCCACAAGACTTAAAGCTGCCAAGGTTGGACACCCCTGATCTAGGGGAAAGATATGAATTAAGGAAACTATATGAAAAAGTCTCCAGTAATTTGGTTCCAAATTTTACCAGATGGGTAATTAGACTATTGTTAGTTCAGATATTTTAGAATCAACAAATTTGAGAGCCAGGGTTGATAAAGTGCTGGAACCAGGAATGATGAGACCCAGCTGGGGTTGCTTGGGCCAGTTGTTCCCTCTCAACCCAAATTGGTTTCAGACTCTACGAGAAGCCAGCTGATAAATAAAACCTCCCTTGTCACTTCATACACTGCTCGTTTCTTTTTAAGGATTTTATTTATTTTATTTGTTTGTTTGTCAAACATGTACAAGATAGCAGGTATAGGTATAAACATAAACATAATCAAGGTGAATACAGATAGATGAGGACAATAGGACAGTAGGACAGGGACGGTAGGCACGCTGGTGCGCTTATGCACGCCCCTTACAGACCTCTTAGGAATGGGGTGAGGTCGACAGTAGACAGTCTAAGGTTAAAGTATTTTGGGTTTGGGGAAGAAACCACAGAGTCAGGTAGTGAATTCCAGGCATTGATCACTCTGTTGCTGAAGTCGTATTTTCTGCAGTCGAGTTTGGAGCGGTTTACATTACATACACTACATATACACATTACATACAATACCTTTAAAA
>QLTV01003776.1:971492-991859 GCA_003457575.1 Thermophis baileyi
CCACCCACCCCAATCCGCACAAAAGGGGACAGAGGAGCCGAGGAAAAGAAGGTAAGGCTTGCCTCGCCTCTTCGTCGCCATCTGAGAGCTTGATTGTTCCACGCTGGCCAATTGATTTGATTCTTTCCTCCAGGCGGTCGGGTTTGCACGCTTCTCTCGAAACGATTTCGGGCAGGTATACATGTATGAAGGGTGTGTATGTTCGCGTGTGTGCATGAGATTAAGGAATCTGCCTTGGGGGGGGGGGAAACCCCTACGGTATAGGGGAAGGAATGGATCCATTCTTGGGAGTCGCCTTATGGAGCGCACATGCCTGGACGGCGGCTTTTACTACTACGAAAGAGAAACGGTCGCGGTGGGGTTTTTTTTTTTTTTTGCGATACGAGCAGGAAGATGTAGAGAAATGAAATCTCTGCTATGCACGAAACATCCGCGGGATGGTCGCCTGATGGAGAACATGCGTGGGAAGATCGGGGCGGAGGGCTTTTAAAGGAAGCTTTTTAGCCACTTACTCGCCTGGCAGGAGAAAGGCTCGATTCGAAGAACGCGCGCGGGAGGGGTGCGGTGACATCCATCCCTGCTAAGACCCTGCAGAAGATTTGGGTGGTATTACCTGTGGAACGCTTTGTAGAAAACTCCAAACATTTTGGGAGTGCCCGGTGATCAAACCTTAAAAAAGTAACCGTGCAGATTCTTTACCGAAGAACTGACGGGCGGCGTGGCGGGGTGGGGAGGAGGGAGGTAATAATACTTCCTTTGTAAATGGACATCTGCCAATTTTAACCATTCGGGCATGTGTTGATTTGGTTTTCTTTTTTCTTTGCTTTGCTTTGACGACCCCAAAGAAAAGAGCTTATGGTTTTGTTAGTATTCACGGATGTGACTTGAAAAAGAAAAAAAAAAGACGCTGCCACAGTTTTAATCCTTCACCCTGGTTAATACAAAAGCTGCAAGACAAGAGCTTTTAAAAATCGGCGATCCATCTTTATTAAGATCAGAATTACTGCACAGATGCTCCGCGCTCCATGAATATTCATAGGAAAGACCCTTCCTCCACCTTCCCCCCCCTCCCCCAGCAAATCTGTGTATCTTGCAAATCCTAAATCCTGGCGTTTTCCTTCCTTCTCCACCCTTGCGGACTGCCTTTTTAGGATGTGCATTTAAATTGTAACCCTGGAAATGTTAAACCCGGCCACCCCTGTTTAATTAAGGGATGCTTTTAAAGGAGCCATCAGTGGTGTGCATGCTTGCACAGAATTTTTGCCACATCATGTACATAGGTGAGAAAACCCTCCAGTTTGGCTTCTCTTTTGCAGTACTGCAGGGGAAATGAATGAAAGTCTCTTCTGTAATTACCTATTCCTTTGTCTTCGCGTGGCGCATGCGTAGGAGAGCAGGGTGTGGAAGAGAGATGAGACCAGTCGTTCCATCCTTAGACAGGCTCATATCAGAATTATTGGAACAAAGACTGGCATCTTGAGAGAGTAATTACTCAGGATCTGTAGGACAGCATTTTAGGAAATCCGTTCATCAACAGACCCCACTTAAATAATAATTGCATCGGCAAATATTGTATTGGCTTTAAACCCAGTGTTTAAAGTCTCAGCATGTGCAATCCCACATGGATGAAATTATGTCTATTATTAAAGAGGAAAATCCTTGTTCATGGTAGAATGGGTAAGATTGTCATTAGTGTGATATTACGACTCAATAGTTTTACTTTTATGGCAGGAAAAAAGATACCTTCCCTGCCATTTAAATTAATGAAAAATCAAGGTAAATAAATAAAAATGGTGGGTGTAGGCTGTGGTTTTTTTCTCTCTCACTCTCATTTCTTGCAAAATGGCTCTCAAGCAACTGCTGAGAACTGGGGCAACCATTTCATTGCGTTTTTCTACTCCTCAACTAGTATCTGCTAAGCTGGCCATCTTGTCTGCAAACATTAGAAGGGTAGTTGAAATGCACTAATTAGGCTGATCCTTTGGAAGATGACAATTAGGGAACCTCAGCGTGCGTAATGCAATTAAATTCCACATTTCATGATACTTAGAAGAAGCTGTTGCCATAGCAGACACTCAAGCTGCCACCGTTATTCAGATTTTTCCACCTTAGCCGGATGCTTTCTTTTCTGTAATGGTTTCCTGTGAGGACAGAAATGGATAAAGGTATTCAGACTCCCACCTTTTAGTCTGTCTCCTGAAACTCCACTTATTGCTTCCCTTGTTTTTCTCAGTCGTTTATTGAGAGCATGATAACCATTTCCCCAGTCCTCTGTATTAACATGTAGCAAAAGCTGGCTACTTGTTAGGAACATAGCTGGATTTATTTTAGTGAAGCTTAGTGACTGCATCAACACACTTTAGTGAAAATGTTGCTATTATAGCATATTCTGGAAGTGAACAATTCTTTTTTTCAATTGATAAAATCTAACCAGTAAGATGGGTGCAATTAACATTTGTTTAGATTCAACAATTTAAGAGAACTGAAAAATTCTACATTTGTCAAGTAGAGCTTTAAGATTGTAATGTTCCCTTATTTTTTAATATGGATATATGTTTCTTCTTATGTGGGTGGTTGATGCAAATGGTCAAACTCATCTCAGAAGATGTTTGTTGCCTGGCATATTTATAATAGAGGAAATCACTTAAATTGTCAAGCTTCTTCTCAGATAGAGATCTACTGAGAGATTTGTCTTATCAAAAACTGCCACATTAAAAATGAATAACCAATGGTAGGCCCAAGTGTATGTATTGTCTGTATCTCTGTCTATCTTATCTATCAATCTAGTGAAACAATAATAATTCAGCCAATTAAATACTATCTTGAATGCTGATTGGGTATCTTCCTTCCATCTACAGGCCTCAAAATCAATGTATTGCTTTACCCACAGATTTTCCAAAATAGTAACAGAATTTGTGTTAATACCACCCAGGTTTAGCCTGGGTGAGGAGGATATTTTACCAAAGATGGGCAAGTTTTTCAACAAATTTGAAAAGCCACAATTGGAAGCATTCAATTGCTAAATAAAATAAGATATAAATTGGGAGTATTGGTTGTTAACATTGTAATAACTACAGCAATTGTCTCAATCTGTTGTTCAGCATTCATTTAATTACAAAAAAGACACAAAGCAGACACATATATAATTTTGCCATAATAAATTAACCCAGCAATTGCTTAAGACAAGAGTTGGGCCAATGCACAGACTTTCTGAGAAACAACCCCATGGAGGCATGGAAGTGGGGCTATTAAAAGTAGCAGCTTTGGTTTAGATATGAGAAGAGAAAACAGAAACTAGAAATTTGGAAGGAGAATAAGGCTTTTTATTATATAAGGCTTTCTATTAAAGGATCTGTTTATTACTGAGTATTTCCAAATTATGGAATAAATACTCCAATTGTCATTTATATACTTTTATTTTATGAGCTATATATCCCAGGGCTATTCTCTACCCTGAAATAATACCTATGGCAAACAACTCCAAAGACTTTTCTGTATCTCTTTGTTGCCCTCTAATGGTTATCCAGATTTTTGCAGCCTACACTGACTCCTTTCCCCCCTCCTTTGCTTTGGTGTCTGGTAAGTTGTTAAACCATCTGATTGAGTAATTCAGGAAATTTGTTAGTAAACTAACTGTTGAGGAAATCTATCACATGTAGCATTGCTGCTCTGCAACTGAGAAAAACTTCTAACTGAATACTCTTTAAGATCTTGCTCAAGTGATCTAACATTGCTTAAGTTCTGTTTGAGATAATATTTATAGTCTCGTCTGCTTTCTTTATCCCTTCAAACATATGTTATAAATAGATGGTAAGGGAAAAAAAAGTGTCAAGCTGTCCTAGAAAACTGCAAATAAAACATATTTTCTAATGTGTCTTTTATATTCCTGTCATTGTTGCTGACTAAACATACTATGTAGTTATACTTAGAAAACCATCTTTCATAAGAAAAGCAGAAGTTGTTGAAGTCTTTGCTGAAATTTTCAACATAAAATGGAACTTTGTTCTAACACCCTAAGTTTTTTTTATCTTTTTTTGCAAGGTCTCTTTTGAATCTTATAAATGATTGACATTCATATTTGTAATACAGCAACCAGAGGTACATTTGTTAGAGTTAGTAGATGTTGCTTCCATGTGACATATTTATAACAAGATTAAATGATCTGATGAAGCTGCTTTGTCATTAATGATCAGCCAGTAACCTAAATTCTAAACATGTTTGCTTAGAAGTATCTTCTGATTTCATTGGAAAATAGTTCCTGGTAAGTATGATACAATGTGTTTTTATTTGGAAGAAAGTATCATTGCATTTAAAGGAACAAATTCTCAGTATAGAGTGTACTTGAGAGGACTATCTGGGCAGTAAGTCCCTTCTCAAAAAAAAAAAAAAAAAAAAATAATGAACTTTTTAAAATATGTTTGACTGGATTCATTGCTTGTCTGTTGTGTAGTACATCTTTAATTCTGCCTTTTATCACTTGTAAAATTTAATCTTTTATGGAAGCTTTTGCTTTTTGTTTGAAAATGCCAGTTCACATGTTTTCAAGAACATTGTGCAAATGATGTGCCTTGAAAGTGAGAAAATAAAATCCTGTGAAGTGGGTCTTATTTTAGGTAAAAGAAGCAGAATTTCTATGGTTCCTGTTTCCATCCTTGCTCTTTTTCCTTCTTCTTCTTTGCCCCTCTTTATTCCAGAAAAAACAGTTTGAAATTCTCAAGTTTATAACATGTCACAAGCAGAATATAATATAGCTCAAGCGAAAGTCTGTCAGCTGAAAGACGTATAATTTATGGGATTAGATTGAATTTGATGTTTCTTCTGGAGATCATCACTATGATTATGGCCTAGTACTACCCTTGATTGCTAGCTAGGGAGTCTTGATTAACTGATATCCTTAAAGTATTGTATAACTATTGTTTTGCTAGGTCTTGGCCTAATTAGTGAATTAAATGTCTGGAAGTGATGTAGCTTAAAAGGAAACCATTTTCAAAATGATGTGCCCTTCCTCCATCCCCAGTTAACTTTTGTCTCATCTTTAGCAAAAACACACATGCAAACCAAAAATAATTTCTTAGGATGCAATACATTATCTCCCTCGGATTGAGTGACTACTGAAAATGCAAATATTATGTTACTTAATTTACAAACAGACCTCCTTGATCAATATTTCAAACTCTGTAATCAAGTATAATAGAATTACTCTGAATTCCATTCTGAAAATATGTCTTAAAATTAAGAAACTGGAACTTACCTATCCTACCTCAGTTTGCCATTATATACCATTTGTGCCCCTTTTTACATTTCTCCCTGCCATCACTGTTCTATCATACTCTCTTGCAAATCTTTTAGTATATGTGTTAGGCACACCTGCTCTTCAGAAAAAGCTATTTAATCTTTCCACACAGGTCATAGACTGAATTGGAGTTCCCCCTTATTTTTTTTTCAATTCAACTTTTCAATCAGATGAACACTTTAAACAGATTAAACAGGTGCTGAATTGAATATTTTTTGGTCTGATTGCTGGATACTATGGCCAGTCTTCATATATATGAAATTTCAGAAGTGATTGGCCCTTTTAACTTTTAAGTCTGGTCATTAATAGGGTTGTGCAACACTCTGAATTTGGTTTAAGGAGCTGTACACAGGAGCTATTTTGCACACCTGTATACTCTGAATTACCCTTTTGTTTCAAATTCAAATTTTGTTTCAAATTCAAAGGGCTGTATAGTTCTTGCTTCTTTGTTAACAGAAGTATTTTACACCATAATTCTACATTACATGATCTCTACCATGATCTTAAGTCAGTCTAAGGACTCCATATAATACAGCAACCACAGTTTGTAGAGGAAAACCTAATGTCAGGGCCAGAATGCACTGGAGAAAATGTCCAAATCAACATTCTGCAATGTCTGGTCCTATTCTGTAACATTTATAACTATCTTATTGCATAGAGCAATGTGATCATGTATCCAGTCTTCACATTAAGAGCAATAGCTGGCAGTATGATAACACTTTTCTATGCAGTAAACAAACACACACTATAGCACAGGATTGGTGGATTTGTCTTCACAGATACAATATACATTCTGGTCCTTAATTTGACTGGCAGTTTTGGGGATCCCCCATCTTAACTTTAATGTGTTAGGATGTTGCCAGACTGGACCAGATATCACTGAAAGCGATGTAATGTTGTAATGATGAGCTCATTTAGATAGCAAAATTGTATGATCAAAGTGAGTTGTTTTCCCCAGAAACAGTTCGGTCACCCACAGTATGCTGCCAAATGAAAAGAATGGTTCTGTCATATATCTGATATGGATATGGGATGAAATATGTGCTTATAATGATATTCAAATAAAAGTCTAGAGCAAAGACCTTAAAACAACCATTTCTGAACTACTAGGGCTCTGTAAGCAGCATCCAGATGCTTGATGAAAGGCTGTGGAAGAAATGAGAATTTTTCCTCTTGGTTTTTTTCTTTCTTTTTTTGTCCAGACAATGAAGGTTGAGGCTGTTTGACTAATAAACAGGAAAGTAAACCCAACTTTCTCTTCATCAGATCTCTCCAGATATGTAGGATTGCAAATGCCCTACTTACCTGGTATATACAGTAGCAGGCTGTCTGAATCATATACAGGAGGAATATGAATGCTAAGCCTGGCCTGCAGTTAAACATTTTGGAAATTATTATCCCTAATCTCACAAAGTGTTGATCACAGAAACATGCATACCATTACTTTAGGAAGGTAGTATGGTTAGTAAACTAGTTGTATGGTTAGTTATACAACACCTTTTGTATATGTGTGTATAGCCTACAGAAATTGCATTGGAAAAGGGGCTAACAGAAAAAGAGTAAAAGAATATCTCCATTAAGGAAAAAATACTGCTTGTCATCTGATAAAACTGAATACTTCAACAGGTTATCTATGTCAGATAATTTTTTTTAAAACCCAATACTTCCCCCACACATAGAAACACCTTAAGTATTAGTATTTTTTCTACTTTGATCTCCATTTTATGGGAAAGTAAATATGCAGAATAGGACAAGCTTAGAGAAAATGTCTTCCTCCCAAACACCAACCCTTTTGGTGGGTTGAAGGATGAATGTTTTGGATTAAATAGCTGAGTTGATTCAGGAAATAACTTCTGGGGAATGGGCTGAAGGGTGTGACCTAGTTGGCCTTTCGCTTGTCAATCAATTCATATTGCAGCTAAACATCAGTAAATGAAGTCAAGGTACAAATTCTTAAAAGCATCAGAGACTTTAAAATAGAAACCATATGCTGTATAATAGACTGTCCATGCATTAAGCTGTGTACCAAAGAAAACACCTATGGAGAATGGAACATACTGTAAGAATATCCTTTCTTTCTGCAGTATCTTAGTGTCATATATATTACCATTTTCTTTTTTCTAAATAGTTATGACATCTAAATATACTGTTTCAAAATATTTGAAAATAATAACTTACTCTGAGTAGGTTTGCAGAATGAATGACGCAAAGAAAAAAAAAAAGGAAAACTATCCCAGTTCAAACAATGTTTCAGGTTGTAGTTTTGCCATTTAAAAAAAAAACCTTCCTTTCAGGAAAAGTATATTTGTTTTATTCAATCTTCAAAGATATACAAAAGTGGAAAATTGATCCAATACAGGCAATATGTTGCATTTCTCCTATTTTATTTTTCAAAATCTTCTTACAGTAAAATTATAGTATTATACAATAGCAATAGCACTTAGACTTATATACTGCTTCACAGTGCTCTCTAAGCAGTTTACAGAGTCAGCATATTGCCCCCAACAATCTGGGCCCTCATTTTACCCAGCTCTGAAGGATGGAAGGCTGAGTCAACCTTGAGCCTGGTGAGATTCGAACTGCCAAATTGCAGGCAGCCGGCAGTCAGCAGAAGTAGCTTGCAGTACTGCATTCTAACCACTGTGCTACCATGGCTCCTATTACAACCAATAATTCAATGCTATTTATTTGTTGTTATATTGTTTATTAAAAGTTTTTGAGATTTGTTTAACTTCTAAGAAAATATAATTATTGGTGAGATGGGCAGCATATAAATTTAATAAACAATAAAAACAACCCTTCATGTTCCTCCTCCCTCCCTCCCTCCCTCTCTTCTTCCCTCCCTCCCTCCGATCATTTTCAGGTTTATTATTTTCCCTTTTCTGATTTTGTAAGGGTAAACGAGAAGAGAAATCAAAACTGGAAAAGGAAAAAGATGACATTTTAACAAAAGAAAGATGAAATAACAAATAGCATGATAGTGATAGAACAGTGGAGAAAATAATGCAAAAAAAGATAAAGTGGCTTAGCGTATTATGAGAGTTAGAAGTGTTGCCTAATGACTGTTTCCCCCCCCTTTTCATGTAAAACATATGCTGATTCTTAGAGGTCTGTCACCTACTCATTGTTTCCCTTTTATGATAGCTAAACTCTGCTGTTTGAAATAACTGCCTTACATTGCCTGATGATTAAGCCCACTTTGCTATATTTGTGAAACCAAGTGGAAAATGAAAGATCAGTAGCATTTTTCAGGTCCCTAAGCAACAATTTAGGTGCAGAGGACTGAGGAAATGAGCACTTCCCCGGTTGGTGTCTCGACAGTTTGCATACATATCTTTATGATGGGAGAACATTCCACAAGGATTTGCTTCCTTCTGGTAAACATTATGCAGACTCATATTCTCAAAGATTTTCTAATTTCTTGAATGGAAACTTTATACAGCCATACAATTAAGCTTCTCCACCCACATAAGTATGTAACCCAAATGGCACCTAAGTTTTAGCTGTCCTTGCTAGAAGACTACAAAAATTCCCTCGCTGGTCTCAGTTATTTTTCATCATCATAGCAAATGAAAGGAGTAGGAGTAGGACACATGGCTTATGCTCCTATATAATGGTGCAAATTCCCATAATCATTTAAAAATGCACCCTAGAGAAAATTAAAAATTGGGAGGGTGGGATATTGCAGAAGCAAGTCATAACATGATATTATTTTTTTAATATAAAGACTAATAACATTTCCTTAATTAGCATTCATTAGAAATATTGCAAAGATCCTTTTTGTTCTTTTTAATAAACATTTAAAGACTTTTCAGAACGTTTCCTTTGACCCTCCAGCAGAACAAATGCTGTTAACTGTAATTCCTAGATTCCCCAGTTTTGCTTTGCCCGTTATCTTTTGCTTCAGGCAAACTGAGAACTCCTTGATTTTGATTTCTTCTTAAATTTTGTTGAGACAGGTCTCTAATTAAGAGACATGGACCATAGATGGCACTGAGATAAGATTTAACAGAGAGGAAAGGGTGGGGAGAGAAACTTGTTGAACAGAGCCCCATTAAGTGATAAACGTGCTATGCCATTTCTAATCATTGATTTGATGACTAAGCCATAGTAGCCTCATATGCTGTACCAAGCCATCAAAGATAGTTTGAAGACTATAGTATTTAATTTGACACAACATGCCAAGTTGTGACTGTAAGAAATTGCTCCTTCAGTATTATCATTGGATTCCCCTACTAAAATACGAAAGTAGTATCTATTCACGTAAGAGTTATTAATTTCAGACAATGTTAGTTTTAGCTGTTGCTAAATAGGGCCATCAGCTAACATTATTTCATTGTTCTAAGCTTGAAATGCTCCGAAGCAGTTTCAAGTAATCTGGATTGGCTTTGGGTTTGATGTAAGGATGTGATAGAATTGGAAATATATATATATAATCTTGGAAATCTAGCTATGTTTAATTTTTTCCATGAAAAATCCCAACTTGGCCATATTCCAATGGTTCAACTTTGAAACAAAGTAACAGACTGTTTTTCTGAATATTTTTTTCCTTGGGATTTGTAGCCATACAAAACAATGAGAATAGCCTTTCTTCACCGTAGAACCATCAAAATAGGTAATCATCCCCTCAGCCATTTTTTCCCTGCAGGTTGAATGGCAGAAAGCAGCTAGTATGGGTTCCCACCCTGACTCATTTAGGAAATAAGTTCACGCAGCAGGATTTTAGAGTTTCGGTTTGTTTTTCTTTTGGGGTCAGTCTGCTCTGAGTAGAGGCCTAATAAAAAAGCATCTGCTATGTTAATATGCATCGGACTTGTCTGCAGCCATTTACTTTTACACAGCATTACTATTCCTATTGTACACAAACACACACTAACAAACACTAATGCACTAAATTTTGCAAACTAGCTCATATGTCCTGAAGACCAAAATCAACAAGGCACACGCACGTAACATGGAATGCGAGCACATGCACACCAAATCCAATAAATTGATCAAATCAACCCAGAAGCCTTTGCAATTTTAAATACATTTAAAACTAGGTGTCAAACTTACAAAAAAGAACATACACAGAGTATAAACACAAACATACCAAAGCTTAGCAGACTGACCCAACACATTCAACACAGTGCTAGGTAATCTTTATATTTACATCTTAACAATTTCAGCAGTACTAACAACAGTTTTCAGTGAAGCAGAATATGTAACACACCCACCCGTAGCTATTAGTGTTTATTTGCATTTACCTGCTTTATTTAGGAGTCTACAAGGCAGCAAAGGAAAGTAGCACGTAAAGCCCACATGCAGCCCACTCACATGAAGTCAACATTTCCCTCTAACAAAAAATGAAATGCATTACTGATAACTTACCTGCCAGGTAAGCTGTCTTTTCTAGTTTGTGCAAAGGGAGTAGCAAAATCGAGTCCACAACCTCTTCAGTCCTGACCTTGCTAATTAACTCCTGTACTGCAGCATTCCACTCCACCTATCCAGTCTGAGCTGATAGCGCTAGGACCACCATTTATCTCTGTGGCTGTGCTGGCTAAATTGGAAATGAAATTACCAGATTAACCCAATCATAACACTACAAAGCTCCAGGGTAGTGTGTGCACAGTATGTTCAATAGCCATTTTGGAATAAGTTTCAGCTCGAAGCATTTTGTGCATCCATACTTGGATGTCCTGCTTAGAACCACCTATTGGTTTTGCACACCTCTCCTTTAACTCCGCACAGGCACTGAGCTAAGTGCTCTCCATTGAGCCTCATCTTACATAATGTATCTCCTCAGGCACAAATGATAAATCAATAAAAAAAAAATAACTGATAGCGGTGGTGGCAGAAACAGCAACGCTGCAAGAGCGACTGGAACTAACAGTACACATGTCATTCGTGGGTACTCTGGAAATGTTATATTTTACTATTACAATATCCAATAATAGTTAAATAATAGTAGAATTGGGAAGAGAAACATTTGTAAAATTACTGTTTTAGTGTTGTAATGTTGTTGTTTGCTTCTACTGAGCTTAATTGTAAGTGTCTACCAAATAAAAATATTCTAGCATTGCTTATGTAAATCAAAGATGACACCTGGTGATTTTACAGATATGCCCATATGATTTTCTTGGAAATAGTTTGCCACTGTCTTCTTCCGGAATGTAATTTCTACTACAATGCTAATATTCCCTGAGATCTCCCATCCAAGTACTAAGTTGGTCTAACCCTGCTTAGCTTCCAAGCCCAGACAAGTTGAACCAGCTGTTCCTTGCTGAAATGCAGCCTTGTTTAATTTGTTTCTTTTAATTCTAAGGAAGATGTTTCTGCTGCTTTAGTACGGTGCGTTAAGCTTATTTTTTTTGCCTGATTAACTTATTGATTGTTATTTAGAGTCTGAGATGCATGCCAAGAAGTAGGAAATTCAAGTAATCCTCAACTTAGCAACAGTTCATTTAGTAACCATTCAAAGTTACAGCAGCACTGAAAAAAGTGACTTATGACCATTTTTCACACTTACGACCATTGCAGCATCCCCATGGTCACATGATCAAAATTCAGACGCTTGGCAACTGGTTCATATTTAGGATGGTTGCAATATCCCAGGGTCATATGATTACCTTTTGCAACCTTCTGACAAGCAAAGTGAATGGGGGAAACCAGATTCACTTAACAACTGTGGCAAGAAAGGTTGCAAAACTCACTTAACAAATGTCTCACTTAACAACATAAATTTGGGGCTCAATTGTGGTCATAAGTCGAGGACTACCTGTACAGCTGGTGGATATAAGAAAAAGAGAAAAAAAAATTGGCAATGAAGGCTGCATTGTTCCTAGGGAAACCTAATAGGTAAGAGCCTTGGTGGTGGCCTTTTACAGGCTGGAAGGGGGGTGATGTACATTATGTAACAAAGAAATCTAAACTTTTTATTAACAAAAGTTGTGTAGAAAAAAGAATAAGCATGCAAATTAAGACAATTAGCCTACATCTATGGGCTTAGATATTTTGACAGCATTGCTGTTGTCACAAATTGCTTTGGGAGGAAATCCCTAATATGGTGGAATGCAAAGAGAAAGCAGTAAGACAGAAAGAGAAGCAGCAATGGAAAAATCAATGGGTCCCTTTACATTCAACAGGATCCCTTCTAGAGTGGTTCTGTATTGAAAATAAGTATGATGAATTGTCAGGTGAATGCTTACACACAATTTTATGAACACCAGTACAACTATATCACACACACACACGCACACACACACACTGTATGTTGTGACTTTGGATAATGCCATGCCATGCAACAATGTTCTGCCTGAAATATTTGGTGCTTATGGGACTATTTATTTATTTATTTATTTATTTATTTATTTATTTAGTCAAGCGTGTATATGATTACAGACGAAGTATAAACATAATTGTGAATATATAAGAAGTACAAGCATGGTTACAAGTACATGATATTTTACGAATACATGGGGGACGGTAGGACAGGGACGGTAGGCACGCTGGTGCGCTTATGCATGCCCCTTACAGACCTCTTAGGAATGGGGTGAGGTCGACGATGGACAGTCTAAGGTTAAAGTTGTGGGGGTTTGGGGAAGAAACCACAGAGTCAGGTAATGTATTCCAGGCATTGATCACTCTGTTGCTGAAGTCGAATTTTTTGCAGTCAAGTTTGGAGCTGTTTACATTAAGTTTGTATCTATTGTGAGCTCGTGTATTGTTGCGGTTGAAGCTGAAGTAGTCATTTGCCTGTTTTTGTTTGTTTACCTGTTTCAAGAACCAGAAGATCTGGAAACAAGGAGAAAATGATTCTCCACAATTTTTTTTTCCTTCATCAGATGCCAGATTCCCCTGCTGCCCTCTTGGCTAAACTACATACAAATTCTCAGTATGTGTACCGGTATGCACTATAGGTTTTCCCAGGCTTTCATGCAAAAAAACATGGTTATATAAATACACTGAAACCATAGAGCATTTTTATTCCATGCCACTTTCCCCAATTCTTAAGTCTCTCCTGATGTCTAAAAGCAAAATAGATTTTGGTAATGAGCCAGATTTGGGGGGGGAAGGGGGGGGAAGTGCTGACCAAATGTACAAGGCAATTTGATGGGTGTGGATTGTGGGTTTAAGCTAAGTGCTGTAAAGTCTCTTCAGATGAAGCCTATTTTTGAAGGGAACAACATGTAATGTCAACGTAATTGAAAGAAGGGTGCTTCTTTCATGTCACAGTAGAACATTTGGTATCTCATCTGCCATGTTTCTATGTTGAGTGCCAAATAAACAAAAGACACCGAGCCTTGAAACAAGGCTCAGAGAAATTAGCTTATCTGACTTTATCTAGTAAATCCATAGCCACCACGACATTTTAATTGGGAACTTCAGGCTTCATAACTCTTATTGTCTTGTTCCTAAACATGTTTTATTGCTTTAATATAACTGCAAAATGAAAAAAAAATGTGAATGCAAATACAGTAGAACAAAACAAGATGAAACTACAAAACAAATTAACAAAAAGAAAAAAGCTACAAAAATATAACAATTATGTTTATATAAGAATTGCTACAGCTCACTTTGTAACGAGCAAATTGAATCTTGACCATAGAGAAACATAGTCTGCTGTCTTCTTTACACCAATAAAGTGCAATTCCAAACAGTGAGAGTTGTCATGTTTCATAAAAATCAACTCTTGGTATCTGGTACAAAAGTGTCTTTCCAGGAACTGCTGATCTTTTTGGGAACGATCAAGTTCTTAATAAACAGATAAATTCCAATATTTGTTATGTAATTTAAGATTTTCAGATCTTAACTTTCTTCTAAGAACTTCAATCAGTGTAGTAAATTTGGCTGATTTTAAATAAGGATTGTTCAAAAGGATCAGTTTCTCATTAGAACATTGATCAATTGTTAATTTCTAACCAATTATCATTTAAATCGGTACATTTCAGCTCTTAGTGCAGGAAATATAATGGAGTTTCCACTATATTTAGGACCAAGCAATAAGATTGGTCTTGATAGTTGAAAGATGTTTTTGAAAGTGTTTTCATCTTTAATATGTGTAGACTTCAGGTCCCAGAATTCCTTAGCAGTTGGACTCATAGTGGTATATAATCAATGTCATTTTCATTACAATTTAATGCAATATAGACGTTAACAAAATATGCCCAAAATATTAAATATTAAAAATCAGAAAATTAAAAAGGCCATTTTCATATTAAAATGTAACCCTGAAAGGGAAAATCTTGGAGCTTGACCATTGTTTAAACATTTAATTACTGACATTTAAAACATATAATTAGAATTAGAATTAACATGGACATTCTTCTTGGAATATGTATCAGTTTTAATATTCATTTTCACAATTTTTTTTTGCCATAAACCTATGGATATCTCCATTAATCTGTGCTAAGTTATTTGAAATATTCATATTAACCAAATGGGATATTTTCCTAGGTGCAAGTATGTTAATAGAATGTGAACAAAAGACAAAAGCCATTCTTATATATTTCCATAGAAACCTTATTGCTTTCTGGCAAAAGATCTATTTCAGTTTATTTTATATCCAGAATATTGATTATATTGCCACAGATCTTTGATAGTTCTTAGACATATGCTAGATACCATCCATATATAATAACAGCTCCTGCCATCTATATACGATAATTTGAGTATCACAGAATTTTCTAATAAAACAAACCAAAGGAAATTAAATGTAAGAGGAGATATGGGATATCCTTGACAGGTACTACAATAATAGGGAGGGAAGTAATCTCATTTGTAATTACTCAAGTAGAACTGGAATAATAAATTTTAATCTAAGAAATAAAATTTGATGGAGATCCATTTTAATGACTTATTCCTGTTTCAGAGCTTAGCTTCTATAAGACCCTATCTAATAAGAAGTCTTAAACTGCTTGACTTCTATAATTAACTAAAGCCCTCTTAGCTTATTTTTGACATTATGTCTTCACATCATAATTACATTAAAGCCCTGTCCTTAACAGTTGTATTTATCCTGGCTCCATTGGCAGTCAAAATAATTCTGTCTAGGGTAAGTAATTTTCCAGTTCACTATGCCATTTTTAACTTTTCTTTCCCATAGGATTTTTTTTGGTGGGGGGGGATGCCTTGTTTCCCAAAGTGAGCATGGTGATCAGGAACCATTTCACTTTAATTTAATCTTGTAGTCAACTTCCTCTTTTCTTCCCCTTTCTTCAAAACTTTGATGGTATACTATATGCAGTTCCTCCCTTTCTACTCCAAGCACTTTGGCCCTTAACAAGTTTTGCTCTGCTGCTGGTGCTGCTTCTGTTTCAACTTCTCAAAAAATCTTCCCCTTTGTTTTCTCTGGAGTTGCTACATTTCTTGCTCAAGACTTGGTGTCCTTTTTGTCGTTATTGTTTTGCCAATCTCTTCTTTGTTGACACTCCTCAATCTTTATGCAATCTATAATGCCTCTGTTAAATTACCTGTTCAGCTCTCTGCACTACTACATTTGCTCCAAATCCCCCCCTTTTTTACCAGCTTGTATTGCTTTAATGCTAATTTTTTCAGTTCAAAGAATTCTGGAAATAGTGGGCTTTATGAAACATTTTTACCTGGGAGTTTTTTAAAAGGAAATCATAATGAACTGGTATAAAATGAATATTTGGGGGTATCTTCTCGAAAGGTTTCATCTGTTTCACTTCAGCTATCTTTCCCCCTTATTCTAAGGCAGGGGTGTCAAACTGGCGGCCTGCAGGCTGGATGCATCACACACAAGCCACGCCCACCCCAGTTCTGTAAAGGGGGAAAATATCATGAAACGTCACGTGACAGCAATGTGACATGGCGAGCTTCACACCCATGTTCTAAGGAGATCCTGTGCAAAGGCCAGGATGGAATCAAGTGGTTGTTTTCCATTGTAGTTTCAAATGCAGGTGGTCCTTAGTAACAACCACTCGTTTAGTGACCACTTGAACTTTTAATGTTACTGAGTGGAACTTACAACTGGTCCTTGAGGTTCTGGCCATCACAATGTCCCGTGCTGATAAGTTCTTTGTTCATGACCTTCTTCCAACACAGGAAGTCAATGAGGAAATTGCATACAGTGGTGAGGTGACATCCTTGCTTAAGTATCATGAGATTCACTTAATAGTGGCAACCAGAAGTGCTGGAATTGCCATCGCTAAGTGGCGTGACAACTGACATTGCATTTTATGACCACATCATTTAGTGATAGTCGTCCATCGTTAATTGATGACTACCTCTGTCGATCAGTAATTTAGATGTTATTAAGTTGACAACTGATTCTTTATATATAATCTACAGTAATGGAATAGAGCAGTCATCTACAAAAATGGCACCCATCCAGTATAATGGAAAGCTGAAGGCCAAGTTGGTGAGGAATTCTGGGGATTGACGTTCCATGAAATCATAAAGTTGGAAAGAGTCATTTTGGCATCAAGCCCAACCTCCTGCTGAGTGCAGGAATCCAAATTAAAGTATCTTAGGAAAGTGACTTTCTAGCTGCTGCTTCAAGACCTGGAGGGTGCCAGATTGGTGAAGGCAGCTAAAAATCTTATAAAAGTGTCATAAATAATCGCAGTGGAATTTCCTAGCAAGCCTAAATAATGATATACTAATCACAATTACTAATATTGGGTCTGATGAAGTATGGTATAACTTAGTATAATATATTACCTGAAGAACCATCTTTTTCCAAGAATTTTTACCTGTCTAATCTGATCCAACAGAGTGGGCATGCTGCAGATCCCATCAGTCAAAGAGTATTGATTGGCAGGAACTAGAATATAGGCCTTTTCTGCTGTAGCCCCTGCCTTATGAAATATTCTCCCCTCAGAGATTACAATGGCCTCAACCCTGTTGGCTTTTCGCAAAGCTTTAGAAACTTGGCTATGTACCCAACTTGGGGCTCAGAATGTGTTAAAAGCCGTGTTACTTGGCTTACTTACTAAAAAGAAACCCCTTCCTTTTTACAACCCTATTGTCCCTAATTGGGGTATAGTCAGGGTGACTGGATGGAGCTGAGCATTTACTGGCTGGATGCTCTTCCTGATGCCTACATGAAGTTTACAGCAGATTTTTTTTTCTTTGCGACCCGAGGGGGACATCCACTGCTACCTAGGATTGAACTCTCAATCTTCCAGGTGGGAGGCCCCCATGCTGCTCTTTGTTACTTTGCTATTAGTTGATTAATCACTATGGCTATTCTTTATACTTATTTATTTTATGGGTTTTTATTGTTTTAATGTTTTATAAATTGTTTTAATTGTTTTATAATTTTAGAATTGTAAGCTGCCCAGAGTCAGGTGGCTGAGTTGGGTGGCTATAGAAATTGAATGAAGGAATGAGTAAATAAATATTATTTTAAATTTCCTTTCCTTTGAGAACGGCACAAAGCTTTGGATATTCTTTCATTAGTGGAACAGTTCAGATTCATAAACTAAGAATCTTTGAAGTCGCATTGTGTAGAGTTTGGACATTCTCAGCTAAGAGATATACTGTATGGAAGGATAAGGGAGGATTCCAGATAAAAATTCCAAAAGATTAACTATCCCTTAAATAAATGGAGGGACCTCTTCATGTTAAACTCCATAAGTAAAGCATGAGAACAAAATAATGCACAAATCGGTTAAACAGAAGTTATACCTAGGAAGCTTGACAGATTGGCAAGAGCAAGTCATGAATGCGCTACAAGAATCAGTTCTGGAATGTAGTAAAAACTTGAATACATGTAAAATCTAGGTGGACCAGAGGCCAGAATAATCCTGGGCCAGCAAACCAGCTTCCAGGAGCAATTCTAAGTCAAGTTACTGAGTCTTTTTTTCCCTTTCAATCCAAGTCTTTTCTACCCCAACGGAAAAACTGTTGGTAAACTGATGATGCTCTCAAAGTATATTATTTCATATTAATACTGATTGGATAGAAATATTGAGTTTCTATCTATTTTGGACACCAGTTTGGATCTTTATTCGCTTTATACATATGTAGTACAGATTATCCCAGATTGTCCTATTATGGTTGTTTGGTAAAGGTTGATAAAGAGGTCTTTTTTCAAAGTTCCTCTAAGTCGGGTGTCAGCAGCCTGCAGCTCCAGAGCCACATGCAGCTCTTTCATCCCTCTGCTGCAGCTCCCTATCGCCGGAGCCTTAGTGCGGGAGCGAAGCGTCCCTGCATTTGCCTTTGCGCGAAACAGCATTCCGCCTTCGTCATGGTACATTTGCTGTTGCTGCCTCCATGGCCTCTTGCAGCGCCTTGCGCAGCACAGTGAAATTTAGTGCATTTCACAATGGGGGAGAAAGAGAGAGAGAGGGAGGGAAAGAGAGAGACAGACAGACAGAGAGACAGAGAGAAAGAGAGAGGGGGGAAAGAGAGAGGGGGGAAACCAGAGAGAGACAGAGAGGGAGAGAGAGGGAGGGAGGGAGGGAAAGAGAGAGACAGAGACATATATATATAGAGAGAGAGAGAAAAAAGGGAACAACGTTTTTACAGAACTATAAATACGTTGAGGTCATGAGGCGAGCGGCCGGTAGGCGAGGCCGGGTGTGACAAGAGGTGGCTGGGAGGGGAGGGGTTAGACGTGGCTGGGTGTTGCAAATAATTTAAACAACCGGTTCTCTGCCCTAATGACCGGCTGCGTAGGCGTGGCAGGGGGTCATGTGACTGGGTGGGAGTGAGTGATGTTGAGTTGGCTACGCCCACCCAGGTTTTGTGGCTCCCGGTGTTTGCTTTTCTGTGGGAAACAGGTCCAAATGGCTCTTTGAGTGTTTAAGGTTGCAGATCCCTGCTCTAAGTGGTGACAAAATGCACTTATTATCTGAACTATCTTTCTCACTTTTTATATGGCAGCTATAGGAAAAAAAGAAAAAAGGACATGTGGGCCAAATAATCAGTGAAACACCCCCACCCCCACCAGAGAACACTACTTTCAAAACACCCCTATCAGATAAAGTTATATAATAGAAAAAATGGGTCCCATAATCATACCACTGGCAAAGACCAGGAAGGATCCCATATATGGAGGTTAGAGAGCAGGTACTCCCCAAATTAAGAAGGTTCTGAGAGAACTATTTGCTATCTTTCTGTTTTAAAGGAAAACAGTATAACTCTTGAACATTGATAGGTGGTCTTAATCTAAGTGAACAAGAACAGATTTCCTTTCAAATCATGCTCATTCTTTTCTTCAAATGGGGTTGTCCTTTCTCCTATCTCTAAATGTTTCATGAATTCATTAATATTTGGCTTGGTAGGTCAGAAATTGTATTCATGAACTGTAGCTTTTTTAAAAAAAAATTCTGCATTTCAGCATTTTTATTTCTTAGCCTTCTTGATCACACTCATATCCAATTGCATGTTAAAGTTCATCACAATTCATCCAATGTATTCCATGCCAGAATGTTAATATCTGAGATATGTTTGTCAATCACAATCACTGTTTCTTCTGTGATTAGATTATATATTCATGTAATATTGCAAAATGAAAGCCAGCAATTGAAAACTATTCAGTTGAGCTGCTTAATGGCCCTTCAGATTGAAGTGAGGGATAAATCACATACACATATGAATGAATGAGTAAATAAATAAGCACTGCAGTAACTATTGGGGAGGTCTGCTGCTATTGTATTTTAAAGCATACTCTGACAATTTATTAGGCAACTGGGCAGGGGTGGGTTCAATTTTTTTTACTACCACTGTGGGCGTGGCTTAATTTTGTGGGAGTGGCTTGACGGTCATGTGACCCAGTGGGAGTGGCTTGACGATCATGTGACTGGGTGGGAGTGGCTTGGCAGTCATTTGACTGGGTAGGAGTGGCTTGATGGTCATATGACAGTGGGTGGGGCTTCATGGTCATGTGACTGGGTGGGCATGGCTAGGTGGTCACGATCCTAGTTCCCCCTATGAGGATTCCTGCATCCTGACCTTTTGCAGTCCCCCAAAGGATTAAAGGAAACCAGATTCCATACAGCTCTGATCCCTTAAGGCAAACCAAATACAAGTGGTCCTCACTTAATGGCCGGTTGCTTAGCAAGTGTTCAAATTTACGACTGACCTCCCTAGAGCTACTTGACCTGTGTTTGGTGTTTTGA
>QLTV01003776.1:992240-1027162 GCA_003457575.1 Thermophis baileyi
TCCCCCCTCCCTTCCCTCCCCTCCCCCTCCCTTCCCTTCCCTTCCCTTCCCTTCCCTTCCCTTCCCTTCCCTTCCCTTCCCCTCTTCCCTTCCCTTCTTCCCTTCCCTTTCCTTTCCTTCTTTCCTTTCCTTTCCTTTCCTTTCCTCCTTTCCTCTCCTTTCCTTATACAGTATATCTATCATCTATCAATGTCTATATCTAATCTATATCTTTATATTTATATCTATATCATCATCTCCCACAAAATCATCCCCTGCGTCTCCCACAAAATCATCCCCTCTTCCCCCCCCCTTTCCAGGCCCCCAATCTGGAAAGGTTGGGGAACTCTGATCTAACAGATGGGATTTGCAGAGTTGTAAGAGAAAGGATCCTAAATCTCATGGGCCCATAAGCAAAGGGCCCTTTCCCTACTTGCCTTTTAACCAATAAATGCTCTGGGTTTGGCCCTGGTCCACATGTCATTACCTCCATCTGTTCCCCAGCTCACGAGTGGCTTAATCTTCTTAGCTCCATGAATGTTAAAAGTGGACTCCCCGATTCCCACACCTTTCACAGATATCATCAAGATCTGCCAAGCTGCAAATTTTCCGCAGCCGGCATCTCTCTTGACAGGTAGTTTGGGAACAGAGGCAAGGAATAGAATCACCAAAGAAGCATTTGACTCAGGGAGGGGGCTGGAGGCTTAAGCGGGGAGCGACCCAAACCAGCAGCAAAAGCAAAGGCTGGGCTCCTCATGTGGCTGGGGGGCTGCGAGAACGCAACTTGGCGTCCATCCAGCGCCGTTTTAATTCAAGAGCATCGAGGCTCCTTTTTAAAAAACATCGCCCAAATTCGGCAGCTTCACCGCAGCGACGAAAGCGCTGCCTTTCCTCTGGCTGGAACTGGGACCAGTCCCTTTAAGAGAGGGTAGCACAGTAGCGACGAAGGCGAGCCCCGCCGCCTAGCTCTGCTTTGTAAACCGGCTGCTGGCTGGCAGCGGAAAACAGTCCCGGCTTCCATCTTCAAAGGGCGCGTCCACGCCGTCTACCCCCCCACGACTTAAAGAGTTTGCCCACCAGTGCAAAATCCCGTGGGGGAGGTTTGCGGAGGGCATGGAACCACTGACATGGGATGGCAGGTCGGGAGTCCTTAGCTGGACGGCGGAGAGAAGCCAGCCAGCCAGAAGGGAGAGAAACAAAACCTTCCACCGGAGTCTTGGCCCCTAAGAGGCGGAGCGGCGAGGCGGGTGGTGGGGGTGGGCAGAGCGACCCTCCACGAGCCTCTCTTCCCTCCTGTGGGCAGCGCCAGCACGGGTGGCAGGCTTTCCTTGAAGGGGGAGAAAGCGCCCCAATTCAGCAGCTGGCACCAGGCGCGCACCCGGGCAGAGAGGGGAGGCGCACACGCAGCCACTGCCGCCACCGGTCTCTCTCTCTCCCCGGCTCGGCTCCATTTGATTTTGTGCTACTTTGGGGGCAGGAGGCGGGAGATCTCCCATGTGCTTCTCTCGCCGGCCAGGCCGGCTGGGGGAAATGCATGGGAAGAGCTCCGGTGCCGCGATCTCCTGTGTGCTTCCCTCGCAGGTCAGGCGGCTGAGGGGGCGGCGGGGGGCAGGGGGCGGCCCTCGGGGCCCTAGGAAAGTGCAGGCTTTCCGGATGGGACTTACACAAAGTGCTGTGCTGCGAAAGACTCTCTTTCCCAGGCAAAAGCAGCAGGGGGGAGAAGCAGCAGCCGCTGACCTGGAGAGCACATGATGGAGCCCTCCATGTGTTCTCCGGTGACCTGTTTTCTCTCCCCTGCTCTGTTGCTGGGAGAGAGAAAGAGTCTTTTGCAGCACTGCGCTTTGGGTCCTGGTAAGTCCGGAAAGTGCTGCGCCAGAGAGAAATAGGATTCAACCTGTTTCTCTCTGTCTGGCTTTCCGGATGGGACTTACACAGAGAAACAGCCAGGTTGAAGGCCGGTACTTTCAGCGCCCATGAGGAACCGACAGTTGGAGCAGTTTTGGAGCTTGTTTTCAAGCCCAGGCTGCTTGGAGTGAAAAGCTATTGCAATAGCCCAGGCTTGAAAACGCATGGCTAGGGCCGAGGAACGGTCCTCCTCCTTAACAAGCTCCAAAACTGCTCCAAGCGTCAGTTCCTCATGGGGGCTGGCATGCCTTCCCCTCTGCCACCAGCCGTGGGAGGAAGGTAAGGTCGCGAGCCCGGTGGGGACGGTGGGGGGCCCGCGGCAAGCTAGGCTGCAGGCAGTGCGGCCTGGAATGAAGCCGTGCCGGGCCTTGGTGTCTTAGCCAGCCACGCGAGCTTGGTGGGGACGGTGGGGGGCCTGTGGCAAGCTAGGCTGCAGGCAGCGCAGCCTGGAATGGAGCCGTGCCGGGCCTTGGCGGCTTAGCCAGCCACGTAAGCTTGGTGGGGATGGTGGGGGAGGGCACAGCAAGTTCTGGGGGGAGGGCGGGGGTTGTAATTATTTGAAATTTGAAATTTGAAATTATTTGAGATTTGAAATTTGAAATTTACTCAGTGAATAGGTCTTATTTCTAAGGACACAAGGACAGGGGGCCAGGAGCCAGACAGAAATTTGAAATTTGAAATTATTTGAAATTTGAAATTATTTATAATATTTGAAATAAAAATAAAAAAAAATTTAGCAATAGCAATAGCACTTAGACTTATATACCGCTTCACAGTGCTTTACAGCCCTCTCTAAGCGGTTCACAGAGTCAGCATATTGCCCCCAACAATCTGGGTCCTCATTTTACCCACCTCGGAAGGATGGAAGGCTGAGTCAACCTTGAGCCTGGTGGGATTTGAACCGCCGAACTGCAGCTGGCAGTCAGCTGAAGTAGCCTGCAGTACTGCACTCTAACCACTGCGCCACCTCGGCTCTTTAAAAAAAGCCAAAAACAAGATGTCGACGCATGTGCAATGCCGGAAACTCTGCTTCTGCTCATGCGCAGAAGAAAAAACCCGAAAAATTCAAAAAAAAAATTCAAAAAAAAAAAAAGATGGCGCCCACGGACCGGCACCAACCGATCCGGTTCGGTGACATCATCATGACATCACCAGCAGGTCACTACCGGTTCGGGCGAACTGGTCCGAACTGGGAGGAACCCACCCCTGCAACTGGGCATAGTTTTCAAAACTTACTCCTTGTAGCAAACACACTGCATATCTATGATGTACAAATGTATTTGATATATATTTACTGTGGTTTGTGACCAATGCTATAAAATTTTGAAAGGTAAACATTTGCATGCAAATCTGCAGAGGACTCTGAAAATAGATTCCATTGACAATGCTACCACAATGATTTGAATAATTCTATAAATTATGGCAGTAAAATGATTATACGACTTTCATAGTGATCTTCTGTGAAACTTTGCTTCTGAGGCTGTCCTAGCATATAAATTGTCTGTTCATGAATATGGACAGGTAAAATGGAGAAGACTTTGAAACTATCATGCTGAATCTTCCAGAGAATCTTATTCTCCAAAAACTGGCCAGCGAGTTTGGAGGAATATTTTCCAAAGCATTGATCTTAATAGTTTTTGAGAGCAAGCTATGTTCTCTTTTCATACAACAGGTCATCAAAAAAGTGCATTCTGGAGCTTAATATGCTTTCACTAGATGTGAGGGGCAAGGGAACATGTGGCATGCTGTGAAAACAGAATGGGCATTGAATTGGGTGACGCCTGTCTGCCTTTTTATCTTTGAACTGTCTGTTAAATATATCCCAAGTTATCAGAGGCTGCATTTATACTGCACAATTCATGATAGTCACATTATCTTTTCCTGAGGTTATGTCTTCTTGATGTATCTTCTGGACACCACTGGAATATTAATGGTACATAATTTTCCCAAAACACTATGTTAATTTTTCTTTTGGAAAAGTCCAGCCTGTGAATGCTTGGCTTCTGGGTCACTCTACAGGGGTCTGTAACCTTAAACACTCAAAGAGCCATTTGGACCTGTTTCCCACAGAAAAGCAAACACCAGGAGCCACAAAACCTGGGCGGGCGTGGCCAACTCGATGTCACTCCCTCCCACCCAGTCACATGACCCCCCCAGCCACGCCTACACAGCCGGTCATTAGGGCACAGAACCGGTTGTTAAATTATTTGCAATGCCCAGCCCTGCCTAACCCCTCCCCTCCCAGCCACCTCTTGTCACACCCGGCCTCGCCTACCGGCCACTCGCCTCATGGCCTCAACATATTTATAGTTCTGTAAAAATGCTGTTCACCTTTCTCTCTCTCTCTCTCTCTCTCTCTCTCTCTCTCTCTCTTTTTCTCTTTCTCTTTCTCTATGTCTCTGTCTTTCTCTCTGTCTCTGTCGCTCACTTTCTTTCTCACTCTTTCTCTCATTCTGTCTTTCTTTCTCTGTCTCTGTCTCTAGTTTCACCCTTATCGCCTTTTTGCGGTATTTAAACTAAAGATCTCTCTCTCTCTCTCTCCCCCCGGGGGGGAGGAACCCCTGAACTGGTGCTGGGTGGTGGGAATCTGACATCCGGAGGCCGATGAGCCCAGGAGCAGCGTGCCAACGATCAGCTGGTTGGCGGAGAGCTGAAGACCAGCTGGCTGGTGGGGAGGCGGGGCATCACAACACTGGCAGCTCTGCAGGAAAAGCAACTGACATCCGGGAGGCGAGAGTGAGCCGCCGCCGATGCAGGGTTGCATTGTGGCTCCGCGTCGTAATGGGCTCCAGGAGGAGGGGACCTCGTCTCCCCCATTGTGAAGCGCGCTAAATTTCACTGTGCTGCGAGAGGCCATGGAGGCAGCAACAGCAAATGTACCATGATGAAGGCGGAATGCTGTTTCGTGCAAAAGCAAGTGCAGGGGTGCTTTGCTGCCGCACTAATGCTCCGGCAACTACATCATTTTTCTGGCATGGTAGAAGATTAATCTTTGTTCATTTTATCCATGGAATCTTGACAAGCTCTCCACTATTTAAATAACCAAAAAAAAGAGAGAGTAAATTTCTACTATAATCCATTTTAGATTACAACATGACAGATTTTGTACCTCTAACCTAAATGTCGAAGAGGTAAAATTCTTAAAAATTCTGATTAATATACCACTAATATAATATTAAACTCCTCTATAGGGATTTGATTAATTAAACTTTGAGCCAGTGATTCTCCATATGCTGAGCAGCTTTTCATAGATATAGGCAATATCAGATAAACTGATAGTTAAACACATGACAATATTCATAGCAATCACAACCAAACAGCAGGGTTGCTTGTAGCAATTCATAACTTGGCCCAATAACACCCCATACTGTATATCCTTTAATGTGTACTGTTCTCCCAGTATTATCTTGAAGTTGGCATATGGAAGACCATTCTTTGTGATAGGCAAGTATAGTCTTAAATAATTGAACTTGATTACATGGTATTACTATATTTTTAGGGGTTTTTTTTAAACATTGTTGCCTAGATGTCATAACCAAGCAAAATAATCTAAACTTATTTGTTCTTTTTGGTTGGCAGTTTTTTTGATGCTTTGTATTCCTAATTGCATAGATTGTGTACAACACCACAAAAAAGACTGTTCTCCTGGTTCAGAAGCAGTGCCAACATACAGAATATATGCAGACACTGAGATATTGATTTGTGGCTTATGATCATTTACAACTGAGGCTATTTCAATGCCCTCAGTTGTCTCAGGAATGTGCGAGACTGCAACTAATGTGATAGTCAAACTCTTTTAGACTCCATCTTGGTGATATTGGTACTTCCCGTGAACCTTTTACTACAGTATTAGACTTTTTAAAAAAAGTCAGCAGAAGCAGGTCAATTTTAATAGTTCTGAAATGTCTCAATCAGAGGAATAAAAAGGAACATTGTGTTGCACAATGAACTTCATATAAGCATGTCATGGTTTCTAGCCTCCAGTAATGGTTATATATGGATTTTTGCTGTATTGTTGTGAATATAAGTCTGCTCCTCTAAAAAAATGTATAAAAGTATTTGGTTTTGGGGGGAAAATCTATTCCTCTGAAACTAGTTGTAAAATTGATGTAATACACCAAATACGAAACCGAGTGATTGTATCTAAGTAGTTTTTCTTTTTAAAAAATCAATTTGGAAGGAGAGGGAGGGAAGGAGGGAAAATTGAACTTTTGATTGGAAACTTGATCATTTCAGCCCACTGTATGCTGAGTTAGGAGTTGCAGTATCTGCAGTATTATTAACATCTACATATGCCTGTATCACTTAAAATTCTCTTACAAATGGAACACTAGGAAACTGAGGTGTGAGTAATCTGTCCAAGAACATGACTCAGAAGGAAGGAAGCCAATCTGCAGTTCCAAAACTGGCCTGTTTGCAACTACTTGTTCTGGATGAGAATATCAAATACAGAAGATTAGATTCAGGAAGTTGCAAACTAGAGTGGCAAAACAATCTGGCATTTTGAACGATAACATCTACCTTGCCTAATTTCCATCACAGAGGTAACAGAGCTGAAAAACATTACAATGGATTGCTTTAAATGTGCAATGGATTTATTCTTTGCAAAAATTAATATTTTTAGACTGTTGTTTGGAAACAAGATCAGTGGAGAAAACATTATTAAAGGCAGCAGAATCATAAGTGGAATTAGTGGCAGCCACAGCAATGGAGGGGATGCATTGAAAACTCTTGAAGCAACCTATTCCAGAGATACAAAAACCAGAATTCAAGCTCACTTATGTACAGTATGTTGGAGGCCCAAGTAATCAACAAACTCAGAATATCTCTTAATCCTGTCAAACAGAGCTGACCAGACTATTCCCTAAGAACAGAAGTGGCTTTAAGGCATACTGATGTGGATCCAACTTCTGTTAGGTCTCTTACACAGGTCAAATTGTACAGACATAATCTTTCAGCACTGTAAAGTTGTTCTTTCATCTCTTAAATTAATTTAGCTGTCAGGATAGCTTGAATAAAGAATAGGACTGGCCTTGAAACATGGAAGATCCATTCCGTGCAGAATTTACATCTCAGTCATTCTTAGCATATGTAACTTTTAAAAGTTAGCTTCAATGGTTTGCCGATATGAAAATCAATCCAATCAGAATCACTTTTATTTTTCAGTCATTTCAGTTGTCCCTATTATATTCAATTGTCTCACTATTTGTTCCATTCAAATTTTTTTGCACATGTGTACCTTGTTTATCTTATATAAAATAAAGGAATTATAGCCATGCAGGTTTATAAAAATTATATTCCTATTAGACATGACCCACATTTAAATCTCCCTGAATTGAATTGGTGAGAGTCTATTTCTTTATTTTAAATATTACTTTTAGAGTCCTCGCCTCCCAGAGTTATTTACAAAAAGATTGGGACAGGAAGTTGAGGGCTTCACGTGCGTTAGGCCACACCACATCTGGTCATGGCTAGCTTTGTGATAGGATACCCTACAGTTTCTACCTGAGATGGCAAGGAACTGTTGTCTGCTTTCAACAGTTATGATCACAGAAAGCTCCAAACGTTACAAGATGGGGAAAGTTTTCCAAGTACAATATAAAAATAATAATAAAAAAATAGTAGAAATATAACTGAATTGGATTATTCCTATAAAACAAAATTTCCCCCTTTAAGACAATTGGTCTAAAGGGTAGGACAGCTTTTCTTGTCATGTAAACATGGATATATTTTATTACATACCTATATGAGTTTTGTGGGGTGTTAAGTCATTTGGATAAAATTGGCAAATTAACTATGTTACAGTGTTTGTCAAAACAGTTCCCAAATGGCCTCTAGCTGAAACAGCCCTCACATTAGAGTCACATTTTCCCCCTTTGCCAAGTAGAAAAGCTTTGCAAGACTGTACATTCATTCAAGTTCTTTTTGGAAGTTTACTGATTTGGCTCTTAGAACAAGTTCAGACAAAGCATGCTTATTTCAGGATTTCTTGGACTGCTTGATACATTTATTGTGCACAATTAGGATGTAGGCTCTGGACTCAGCTTTTTACAGTGAAGGTTTTCCTTTCAATTTCTGAAGAGTGAAAGAAGCAAACCAAAGGAGGAAGGGATAAAACTTGTCTCCAGGTAAGGTCATGCACATGATCACATTCCCCCCCCCACCTGGAACATCTCCTAGAAGCAGAACATGGGGTACAGTAGTGGGTTCTAAAACCCGTTGCTACCGGTTCACGTGCGCGCTCGCGCATGCGACACTTCGCATGCGCAGAAGCGTCCCGGGCAGGTGGGAGGAGCCTGCCGCCGCCGCTACCGGTTCACAGAACCGGGCTGAACCAGGAGCAACCCACCGTTGATGGGGTAGTTGTAGAAATGTCAAGTGCCAGGGAAGTCAGCAAAATTCAGGCAGTTCAAATGAATATAAAGATTTATTGCAAGCTTAAGCTCTCTACAAGAATCTACTTGGTCAAAACAAATTGGCGGTAGATAAGAATGAAAGGAATTCAAGGTGAACTGGACTTAGATCTCTTGTGGGCAAGAAGGGACTCATGACTGATGATGCCTTTGACACCCCCTCCCTTGGGCTCAGCCTGGTCATCTACATACATAGTGACAAGAAAACCATAGATTTCAAAGTTAAATAAATACACGAATGAAGGCGAATATAAGTGTTAAATAAATACTTACCGTATTTTTCAGACTATAAGACGCACCGGTGTATAAGACGCAGCAAGATTTCGAAGAGGTAAATAAGAAAAAAAAGTTTTTGCCCTCTCCCAGCCCCCAGGAGCACTCTGCAGACCTCCCAAACCCTCTGTACACCCCATTTTTGTGAAAAACGGGCCATTTTTCACCCGTTTTTCGCAAAAACGGTGTTTTTGCCCTCCCCCAGTCCCCAGGAGCACTCTGCTTACCTCCCAAACCTGCGCACCCATTTTTGCACGAGGCGGGGCTTCGGGAGGCCAAAAATGGCTGTATTCGGTGTATAAGATGCACCAACATTTCCACACTCTTTTGGGGGGGGGAAGTGCATCTTATACTCCGAAAAATACGGTATATTGATTTTATGGTGATGGTTATGCTGGGGAATAAAATTTTATGAAATGTAAATTTGACAGCTTTTTAAAGGAAAATTATGGTGCATGAGGCTCTTTCTTAAAACATTCACTAATACAATGTTAGAATGCTTCCTCACACGGACACCACAGTCCTCTAGTGTAATTGAGAAGGCTAGGTCTTTGCATTGGGAGTTGCCCAGTGTTGGTTAGAAAATAGGCAGCTATATAGATGTATTAAATAGATAAATAGATAAATACTAGAGTAAAGGAGGTGCTTTGTCTGCCAAATGCACCCTTGGCCGCCTATAACTCAAATTTCCAGATTTAATTCTGCAGTTTTTGATCAATGTTATCAAATTTCATGAATATATTGATCTCTCCTACCATCTTTATTTTTTCTTGGTAAAAGTTGTTTCCCCCCCCTCCCCAAATAACAGGGTTACATGCACTTCTTTTATGGGATGTCCCAAGAATCCCAAGGAAAATAGGAATTTTTAGTGACACTTATTCTAAATAAAAGGCTATGTATACAGCTATTCTTTCCCATTTAATACATTCAGTCTTGCCCATTCTGGTGATATCACTGCATCACAACCATGACTTCTAGCCACTCGGCCCCAAGGGAATTGAAGGGAAGCCCATCTCCATCACAGAGGTTGTAGCTGTTGCTGCCACCAATATGCTCATAAATACCACTACTGGCAAACAATGTTGTGCTGCTTGTAATTTCTTTTTAGTACCCAAATGTGACAAGCCAGATGCTGACTTATGTAGACATTTGTTCTGATCCGGTAGCGTGTTTCAAGTAGCTTCAATTATTTTAAAGGAACCACCCTCTCTTGTTACTACTAGCACAACATTATTTTGTATAGCACCTGTTTCTAACTCACATGAGTTTCAGAGCTGAACTGTTTTTGATAGGCATAACCTATCAGTGCTAAATGATCCTGAGTGTAATCTGAGTGTGTTTCTCACTGAATTTACTTCAGAAAGAAATCTTCCTCTGACATTGTCATTCACAGCAGGGGTCTCCAACCTTGGCAACTTTAAGACTTGTGGATTTCAATTCCCAGAGTTCCTCAGCCAGCAAAGCTGGCTGAGGTAGTCTGGGAGTTGAAGTCCACAAGTCTTAAAGTTGCCAAGGTTGGAGACCCCTGATTCACAGTGCTTTATATAGAACATCACAGTAGATCATCATTAGTATGTTTAGATATATTTATTTATCCCAAGCCTTATTGCTTATTACCAGTCTCTGAAATACAATCAAAATACAATTGAAATATACTCAGAAGCTTCATTTGGTCCAGAATGTCGTGGAGATTCTTATGAGATTCTATTTCTGTAACTGTTAAGGTAAAAATAACCCTGACATATGTGGCCCCAGTTTCTTAGTCTGGTCTACCTTGTTGACATGATATTATATAACCTTGGATACATATCTTCTTGGTAATGGTTCCTGGATGTTAGAATTTGCTTTGGGAAGAGCACAGTTCTAAATCAGATGAGTCATGGTATATTTTTGGTCTGGTTGCCATTTTATTATTTTAGTTCACTTTTAATGCTGTGTGTGGGTTTTGTTTTGCATTTGTTTTTGATTATCTTTGTATTCCATTCAGAGACACATTGTTTGAACTGGGCATCCAAGTAAATGCAATAACTAAATGTATCATTTGACCTCTTTTTTAAAATCTAATTGTTCATCCCAATGTAATTCCTTTTCCTTTTCTGTCTGTTTTATGATAACAATGGGACATAGTTTTTCTATGTACCAAATGTACCAAAGCAAGAAATCTGGGAAGTAGCAAGGTTACTACAGGTAGTCCTTGACTTATGACCATTCATTTAGTGACCATTCAAAGTTGTGACATTGCTGAAAAAAGTGACTTATGAACACTCCTCACACTTCTGACCATCACAGCGTGCCTGTGATTTACATGATAGCAACTGGCAGGTATTTATGAAGGTTGCAGTATTCAGGAGTCATGCGATCACCATTTGAAACTTTCCCACCCGGCTTCCACTAAACAAAATCAATGGGGGAGCCAGCAGGATGTTACAAATCACAGTCTCATGGTGTCTCACTTAATGACTGTGGCAAAACAGGTAGTAAAGTTGGGTGTGGTCATGTGATGCCTCACTTAATGACCCACACCACTTAATGATTTTTCCAGTCCCGATTGTGGTTGTAAGTTAAGGACTACCTGTGAAAGCACTGCGGTGTGCAAACTGAGCTGGTCAAACTGAAAGATAATTGCTGTGAAAGCTGAAGTTGATAGAAGAAATGGCTTCTCTGCATTCATAAGCAATTTGATAAGTCCAAACATCCGCATTACAAATTCTTTTGCCTGGTCTGTTGCTGTAAAAGTGGACAGTTCCAGTTATCTTTCCTTGTTTCAGAGAAATGTTTTGGAAGCCATGCATTATTAAACACAGTTTAACATGTACTCTTTGGCACTGAAGTAGACATGGCATTTACTAAAACTTTAATCCTGCCTCAGTTGCATGTTAGCAACGTGCTCTTTAGATACTTATTTTTATTTATTTATTTGTTGCATTTATAAAATACTGTACTGTATAAAACAAAGCTGTATTCTAGGAAATAAATCAGTGTAATCTATTATGACCACGTATGTTTCTATTTGCTTGAAATTAATTATGCCTGCCCTGAATATTCCCCTGTACTGATTATCTGATACAAACTAGCAATTCAACAACATTGAATATTTATTTTCCAATATTTAAACACTGTGAGTGTGACTCTGCTTTTGATCCTCGAATGTTGCTTTCTGGCTGCTGTTGTTTCTTAGAATAATCACAATGAAGATTATTCACTCACACTGAGAAAGAGTTTATGTCAAAATATACCCAATCAGTAATATTTGGCTATTTGATGTCATCATTGGAATCAAGACAGGACCATGTAAAAATATTACAAAATCATCTTAATGTCTTTATTGTGGGAATACAATATTCTCCATCGTGGGAGGAGCCAGCAGTCAGGATGGGCTGTCCCTGTCCATCAGCAATGAGGGCCGAGTCAAATTTGCATATAACTGGATCCGCCTCCTGGTTACCCTGTTCTGACTCGGTCCTCGGCAGAATTGGACGCGGCTTTTAGTGCTCCATCCCAACTGCTGGTTCCTTCCTTCCTTCAGTGACTGTTTTGGTTTCCACGATCATCTCCTGTGAGTGACCTTCTGGGTGGGCATTGAGAGAGCGTGGCATAGATGCAGCGGCTTGTATCCCGGTCTGCCACGTGGGGGGGGGGATCGGCTTGAGCCTCCTACCCCCCCTTGTTTCCACCTGCTTGAGCCTTTGGACGGCGGCAGCCTGAACTTAATTTCTTGGGGATCTGGACATTACAGACAGCTGATCTCCCCTACTCTCCTCGGGCGGTTCGGCCGCGAGGGCTGGTCACCCTCTTGCCACATCTCCGCCCACCCCACCCTCTCGGCTCTCTTCACGGCCGAAGCCCATTAGCGCTGGAGCCTTTGCTCGCGAACTGGCCCTATTTGTTTCGGCTCTGTTTGGCGCCCTCCTGGCGGCCCGCCATCGCTGCTTGGAGATTGTTTGCGACCGCTCCCCTTCGCCTTTGGGTCGGGGGCTTCATTTGCCGCTGGAGCTGCCACTCGCGGTTCCCCCTTGGTGAGCTCCGCCTTTGAATCGGCGACTGAAAAGGCCGGCAGGTTTTTTTTGCCGCTTGAGCGCTAGCTCGCGGTTTTTCCCTCCACGTGGCCGGCGTGCCGCAGCTCTAGTGCTTGCGCCTCTTATGGGCCTTCTCCGGACCCTGGGCCATATTTTAGCCTCTTCCTGGGGGGAGTTGGCCTAGTATTGTGGGATCGATCTGTCCGCTCCACCCTGCCCGATCCTCCGGGACCGCCATTTAGCCTGGTGCCGCTTACAAGGGTGTGGCTCAAGACTGGGCCTTTTCTAGGGCTATACAAGCGGCCTTGTCGTTCCCTAATGGCAGAAGAGGTCTCCCACCAGGAACACAGGCTGGGTGGCAAACGTAAAAGGAAGACCGACAGGGTCCCAGCAGAGGAGGATTCGGCTGGCTCCTCTCATCATTCCAGGGGGTTGAGGTCTGGATCTAGGGCCGCTGAGAGAGCCGAACAGCGGAGGGATCGGGCCCTTCAAAGGATTCATTCCAAGGTGGCCGTGGCCCTCTCATCTCAGCTCTCTGGCGGGGATGGGGATCCTGGCAACGTTCCATTGTCTCTTGATGCTCCAACCCTACCAGGGCCCACCACCGATCTTTGGGGCCCGGCGGGCCTAGGATCCACGTTGGTTCCACAGGTTCAGGCCTCGGGGTCTCCTGGTCCAGACCCCGGTGCTCCATCGCTGGCTCATACAGCTGCTGATTCCTCCTTGCCTCTGGACCAGGCTAGCCTTCAGCTGTGGATAGCAGAGGCGGTCCAGAGGAGCATTACCGCCAACCTGCAGTCCCTGGCCTCCTCCCTTCCTCGTCCTAAGGGTGTGGGCTCCAGTTCTCGTCACGTGACTTTGCAGGGCTCTAGCGCCGGTGTGGCTGGAGGGGATGACATTTCAGACATTTCTGAGGCGCCTAGTCATGAGGATTTGCAGGCCTCGGCAGAGGAATATTCTTGGGATCTCTCTGATGATGAGGACGTGTCCTCTGACCAACCTACCTCCTCCGGTTTATTTGCCCCGGGGCTTTTCAGGTCTCTCCTGGCTAAGGCCAAGGCCGCGGCGGGCCTTGCGGTCCCTGCGCAGGAGCCGCAGGATGATCAGCAGGTGGATCCTCTCTTTTCTGAAGTCACCCTGACCTTGGACTTTGTGCCGGCTCCGCCCTTGTTCCTTGATACGGTGCAGCGCCAGTGGTCCAATCCAGCTTCTGGGCCTTCTCCCTCGGCCGTGGAACGTAAGTTCTTCAACGTTGTTCCAGCTTTGGCGGACCTCCTTGATCTCCCCGCAGTTGACCCTCCAGTGTTGGCCCTGCATGCGCCGGCGACGATGCCGGGGGAGGCGGAGGAGGTTCTCAAGCCCGAGGACAGGAAGATGGAGCAGGCGTTGGTTCGGGCTCACCAGGTGGTGGCCTGGTCCATCAAGGCTTCATCTACCTCGTCCTTCTTCGCCCGGGCTTCTCTCGTCTGGCTCAGGCAGATCCAGGAACATCTTCCAGCTTCCGACCTACGCGCGCAACAGGACCTGAATAAGGTTTTTGCGGCCTGCCAGTTCCTCTCTGACTCCTTGTTGCATGCTTCCAGGTTCGCTTCCAAGGCTTTGGCGGCTACCATTGTTGCCCGACGTATGCACTGGTTGAAGCAGTGGACCGCCGATGCCCACCACAAGTGGCGCCTGGCTTCTGGGCCCATCAAAGGGAGACACCTGTTCGGAGAATCGATTGAACCCCTCCTCGTAGAGTCACGTGCCAAGCGGAAGGTCCTCCCATCGATTTCCCGCAAGGGATTCCCGAGACAGGCTCCTTACTTCCGGCAGCTTTTTCAACTACCTGACCAGGGCTCCAGTTTCTCCCGGGCCCCAGGCCAGTTCGGGTTCTGATCGCGTTCCAACCAGGATCGGGCCGGGGAGGAGAAGCAATTTAGGAGGCCGTTCCGTGGTGCCCCAGGCGGTCGTTCCACTAGAAGGGGCAGGTGGTGATGTTCTGGACGTCCCTATTGGGGGTCACCTAGCTAGGTTCGCGTCCCATTGGGCCTCTACCACTTCTGATTCCTGGGTGCTGGACACCGTCCATTATGGCCTTACTCTTGAGTTCCTCTCCCCCCCCTCGAGGTTTTTTATTACGTGTTCCACCTCCAGAGACCTGTCAAAGAGGGCACTCATGGACGATGCGGTGCAGCATCTGCTGGACATTCGGGCCATTCAGCGGGTGCCCCTTGGTCAACAGGGTCTGGGGTTTTACTCCATCCTTTTTGTGGTTCCCAAAGCCTCGGGGGGTGGAGGGCAATTTTAGATTTAAAGCGTCTGAACTCATATTTGAATTACAGGAAGTTCAAGATGCACTCCCTGCGTTCCATTTTAGATTGTATTCACCAGGGAGATTTCATGGCCTCGCTGGATTTAACTGAAGCCTATCTGCATATCCCAATTGCTTGTCATCACCGCAAATTTCTGCGATTCTGTTATGCAGGTAGGCACTTTCAGTACAGAGCCCTTCACTTCGGGCTTTCGTCGGCACCCAGGGTATTCATGAAGGTCCTGGCGGTCCTGGCAGCTCACCTCCGGACATTGTCTATCAGGGTACAGTGCTACCTTGATGACATCTTGGTGCATGCGCCCTCCAGGCGGCTGGGGCTTCAGCACCTCGGGGTGGCCTCATCCACCCTGCGTGATCACGGGTTTTCTATCAATCTCAAGAAGAGCCATCTTTCCCCCTCCACCTCGATTGTTCACCTGGGAGCCGTCATCGACTCCCGGGCTTGTATGGTTTTTCTCTCCAAGGACAGGCAGGTTAGTCTTTGTGAGCTGGCGGCACAGGTGCAGTGCGCGGCTTCGTCCCCTTTGTCAGTCTTGTCTACCCTCCTGGGGAAGATGGTTTCCTGTCTGTCTATTACCCCTTGGGCGAGACTTCATTCTTGGGAGCTACAGTGGTTCCTCCTTCCCTTTCAGAGGGCGGGCCGCGCGTCGGCGAGCCACAAGATCCGACTCCCATCCAAGGTTCGGCGTTCCCTTCGTTGGTGGCAATCTCCGGCCGTTTCCAGGGGCTCCCTCTTCACGACTCCGGACAATGTCGTCGTCACGATGGATGCAAGCCTTGCCGGGTGGGGCGCCCATTGCCAGGGTCATATGGCTCAGGGCCTTTGGTCGGCGGAGCAGGCCAGGTGCTCTATCAACTGGCTGGAGCTGCGTGCGGTGTCGTTAGCACTCAGGGAATTCCATCGTCTGGTGTCGGGCCGCCATGTGCTAGTTTTGACCGACAACATAACGACGAAGGTGCACATCAACCGGCAGGGGGGCACACGCTCTCAGGCCTTCATGACCGAAGCGCTGCGATTGGGCCTGTGGGTGGAGGGTCATCTCCACTCTTTGTCGGCGGATTATATCTCCGGGGTTGCCAACGTGCAGGCGGATTGGCTCAGTCGTTCGACGGTGGACCAGGCCGAGTGGCGTCTGGACCCGTCCGTTTTCCGTGCCATCTCCAGCAGGTTCGGCCCCCCCTGGTGGATCTCTTCGCGACCCCGGGGAACTCCCAGCTTCCGAGGTTTTTCTCCCGTTTTCCTGCCCGGGGGGCGGAGGGGGTCAACGCGCTTCGGAGCCCCTGGCCGTCGGGTCTTCTTTATGCCTTTCCCCCCCTCCCCACGCTGGGCCTGGTAGTTCGGAAGATGGTCCAGGAGAAGGCGGAGCTGATCCTACTTGCTTCGTACTGGCCGAGACAGCCTTGGTTTGCGGACCTCAGGGCTCTTTCCGTAGCGGATCCCTGGAGACTTCCCGTCTCTCCTGCTCTACTTAGTCAGGGGTTGCTGGTTCACCCGGACCCTCAGTGGTGCCAGTTGACCACCTGGCTCTTGAGCGGGGCAGTTTGAGTCGCCTGGATTACGATCAGGACGTCATCTTGACCATCCAGGCATCCCGCAGGCCATCCACGGAATGGATCTACTCTGTGACGTGGAAGGCGTTTTGCACCTGGTGCTCTTCCCAAGGTCTTTCCCCTCTCCGGATTCCGTTGCCCGAGGTCCTGAAATTCTTGCAGCTGGGTCTCGACAAAGGTCTTTCGCCCAACACTCTTCGGCGCCAGGTGGCGGCTCTTTTGTCGGTCCTTTCGTGTGGGCCCTTCGACTCCCTCTCGCAGTTGCCCACTGTTCGTCGTTTCCTTAAAGGGGCCTCGAACTTGCGGCCGCCCGTGGTCCACCGATTCCCAACCTGGGACCTTCCCAAAGTCCTGCATTCGCTGACTGGTCCTCCGTTTGAGCCCCTGAGGGAGGCCTCCCTCAGGCACCTGTCCTTTAAGGTGGCCTTCTTGTTGGCTATAACGTCTGCTCGCAGGATTTCGGAATTGTCGGCACTCTCTGTCCGTGACGACCTATGTATTTTTCACCGGGATAAG
The DNA here is from genome assembly GCA_003457575.1 of Thermophis baileyi. Lineage (NCBI taxonomy): Eukaryota > Metazoa > Chordata > Lepidosauria > Squamata > Dipsadidae > Thermophis > Thermophis baileyi. The sequence continues at coordinate 1,009,208 of QLTV01003776.1, forward strand.
GTAGTGCTTCGCCTGGATCCTTCATTCCTGCCAAAGGTTAACTCGGCCTTTCACAGAGCACAGGAGCTGGTGCTGCCCTCCTTCTGCTCCAACCCGGTTCACCCTTCCGAGCGGCGGTGGCATACGTTGGACGTCAGATGGGCTCTCCGAATTTATATCGAGCGCACTCGCCCCTTCCGGAGGACGGAGGCCCCGCTCGTGGTGTTTTTACCTCAGTCCTTGGGTCTCAAGGCCTCTTCGACGTCTATCAGGCACTGGGTCAGGGGTGCCATCGCCAAGGCCTATGAGCTGGCCGCGCTTCCCCGTCCGGCGGGTATTACAGCACACTGTACCCGCAGCGCTGCCACGTCAGCTGCTTGGGCGACCCGATGTTCCTTGGAGGACCTTTGCCGGGCCGCGGTTTGGGCCTCTCCTTCCCAGTTTATCCGGCATTATAAAATAGACAAGTACGCGTCGGCTGACGCCACCTTCGGTTGGAGGGTTCTTCAGAGGGTTGTCGAGGCTTCTACCTGATTGGTCCCTCCCTCTGGGACTTCAAGCTTTGGTATGTCCCATCCTGACTGCTGGCTCCTCCCATGATGGAGAAGGGGCGTTGGTCTTACCTGATACGCCTCTTCTCATCAGGAGGAGCCAGCAGTCAGTCCCTCCCTTTTTTCTGTTGGCCTCCTTGTCTTCTTCGTTTTTGTTGCCGCTGGATCCTTGTTGGCCGTTGATCTCCGCTCGTTTTTTTGCACCAGTCTCCGCTGTGTTGGGATGTGAGCTCGCCCTTTTTTTGGGTGCATCGTTTTTATTTCTTCGCCGCGCCGAGTCTACTCTTCGGATTCGTCAGAACTGGGTAACCAGGAGGCGGATCCAGTTATATGCAAATTTGACTCGGCCCTCATTGCTGATGGACAGGGACAGCCCATCCTGACTGCTGGCTCCTCCTGATGAGAAGAGGCATATCAGGTAAGACCAACGCCCCTTTTCAGTATCTGTGTTGGATGAAACATGGAGAAGGTGTAGAACAGCACAGCCACCAGTAACTGGTTGATGTTGAAACAAGGAATCAAATTAATCTTTCTTAAATAACTTAAAATGAATTGCAAGCTTGTTCACTTAATATTACAATGTATCTATAATCTGTCAATCCTTGCCTTCCTGGGCACTCAGTATACATTAATAAACCCAACACCTGGTGAATGGAGGTTTTTCCAGCGCTTCCTTCAGGCACAACCTCCTTCTCATACCGCTCAAATTCCTCTCTTGGTTTTCTGCTTTCTCCAGAAAATAAACTGGGAGGAAAGAGGTACCTTGTGCTACTATACTTCGATTGGCAGTTTTTATTCCCAATCAAGTAACCCATCTTTTCCTAACATTGCCAACTTATTATTATCCATTCCCAGTGCTTTAAAAAAAAATCCCATCCATTGACCCCAATGGAGAATAAAATAAGTATGCCAGGTTTAGCTTGGCCTACTCAGGGTGCTGGTCCATGATCATTTGATGGGAAATATATTTAATGTTGGAGGCAAACTGGGGTACTGGGGTAACCTCTGGAGTGGACTACCTTATTGCCAGGTGAATTGTACCCCCAACACTTCTGATATAATTTGAAGGGGTTTGGGTTGCTCTGTTGATGGCTCTCCTCCTCCCCCCAATGTTGAAAAGTAGTTATAAATTTTGAATGCACTGCCTTTCATACTGTTGGGAGGCATTGATCTACAGTACATCTGCTTTAAAGATTGTAAAGATGTATTACTTTACATTATTATTTGATTTAAGGAAGCTTTAAATAATCCCAAAATGAAGATTTATGAATTCTGAAAACATGGGGGTGGGGGATAGGTTAGGAGTTTCTTCTTGATTCAAATGTTTGTGAATATATTTTTTTTAAATGGCTAAAAGGAATGACAAAAACATATTGTTGGTCATAAGCACTATGATATATGGCACCTAATAAACTTGTTATCTGTCTAAATTCTGCCTTCTTCTATTTATATCAATCTAGAAGGTGTCTCATTAAGGATAAATACCACTTCTGTAGTTCATTTTCATCTGCAAAATATTTTATAGTGGTTTGTTTATGTAAGAACTGTATAAAGTAGCTTAAATGGGTTTTCAGGATGAAGATTTCAGATGAAGGAATTTTGGCTTGCCCCAAGGCATAGTGGGAGTTTGTGTCAAGACAGGAATGAAAGTCACAATTACAAGACAGATTCATATGCAAAGGTCATTACAATTATGTGTCTACTCATCAAAACTTGCTACACAATATCCCTGGTCTGCCAACCAAGCATACTGCATGTTGTCTTTGACTTATCACATAATTATTATTGCTATTTGAATACCACCTTTCCAATAAAATGCCACCAGAATGGTATAGTTGAAAAATATGTCATACTTTAATAATGACTTTTATAAAAACCAAGAGCTTTGGACAAACGTATCAGTGGTCAAATGGAAACTAGTTAAAATTGTTATTCTGTAAAGTAATGTGTTTGTAAACAGTGAGTTACTGGATACAGTAACTTTAGTATGTAGATCTAATCTTTCTTCATGGTACCTCAAATTTCATCCTGCCCCTTTACTTGTCACATTTTCTAAATTAAGTAGAGTAATTTCAATGAACTATGTCAACTAACTGATATGCACCAAATCTTTCTTATAGAACTATTGATGCTTACTGTCAACTGTATATTATCTCTGGTTATTAGAATAAGTATATACTGTACATTCATTGTGTCTACTGGATCTCTAGAAAGCTACTGTAGGTGTGGAATGATTCTCTGTCATCATGATCCCTTTCCTCATGAAAGGTAGTTTCACATTCATAATTCTCTGTAAGCAACGAAACCCCATAGCCTGTATTCTTACCATTTTACATCATAATATTTTTTGGGGGTAATCCTGGCTTGAATGAAAAATATTTCATATCCATGCAAATGTAATCAAATCCAATGATTGAGATGGAAGTCCACAAACACTCTTATTTTGTTCTCATAGTCCAATTGAAATAAGAGAACTACAAACGATAAACTTGATTTTTGGGGGCAATAATTGTATTTGTATTAAATTTTGGAGAAGTTTTGGCTTTTGTATGAATTAAATGTGTGTATACAAGGGAATGAAACTGGCTATGATATTTGGGTACAAGGAATCTATATGGCTATGATATTTGGGTACAAGGAATTATGTGATTTCAGAGAAGCAACTGATAAAAAACAAAGTATTTTTCATTGTTTGCTGGCTTATTTGAAATGTTTAGCTTTGTCTTTGAGAAATGTATCATTTTTTCATTATATGGAAAAAATCCTACTGAAAAACTAATTTTTACTCTCTGCGGTCATGACTAAGTGGTCACTAGCAGGTTGAGCATTGCAGCATGCAAATGATTGTTAGGATAACCAGTTCTTGATTTCACAAATTTTGGTATCCAGACAAAACCCAGGAAATAAAATGTAGAATTAGTAAATTCTGGTGGATCATGTTATTATTAAATAACTTAGAAAGCTTTTTCATGATGGATTAGATTCCATATATTCTATACCAAGATACACAACTTGCAGAGGATGAAGTAGTGTTTGTGTGGCTAGTGGATGGCTAATACAGACATTCTTTTTCATTTTAATATTGTTGCCCCTGAGATGGGCTGAAAATATGTCAAATTGAAAACCGCTGCTCTTGAGATGTTTGTTTTGTCACTTCCCAAAAATGAAGCCCTCTCTGTTTTTTTGCTCAGGCAGTGTTTTTTTTTACCGAATATTGCAGTTTCCTGAAGTATCCTGCATCTTGGGGGCATTCTGCCAAAAGGGATCTTGGCTTCCATGAGAGACATAAGAGCTGGCCCCTATGTCATGCAACACCTCTGCTTTGGGAGTTTCGTTGGTTGCCAGTTTGCTTCTTGATGTGATTCAAGATGCTGGTCATTTAAAATGCCTAGTTCCTTGAGAGACTGCCTATCTTCCATAGTACCTGCCCAGATGTTCCAATCTAGCAGAGTTGGCATGCCAATAGAATATTTGTAGCTCAAGGTTGAACTGTCTGGTCCCTGATGCTCTCTGAACTTAGTTGTTCTCTTGCAGATGTTTCATTACCAAAGCAGGTAACATCATTAATGAGGTACTGCAATGGTCATGTGAAAAGCAGTCATAAGTCACTTTCTTCAGTGCTTTTGTAACTTCGAATGGTCACTAAATGAACTGTTGTAAGTTGAGGACTAGCTGTATTCCCTCAGATAAACAAACAAAAATAGGTGCTGGATGAAGTAGCCATGGAGGAACAGAACCCCTTGGCCAGTTGGGAGGGATGGTCCTGCAGTGGTCTGACCGGAGCCTTTCTGGCTGCCAGTCTCCCTCATACTCATTCTCCATGCAATATAGACTATTTACATAGGAGGTGTTACTGCTTTTCCAATGGAAAACATCACTTTTCTGCTAGTATACTTTGATCAAATGTCCTAAAAGTCTCTGGGATTTATATTCTTCTCAAGATAACATTTGTAACCTGCAAATTAAACTGTAATGCAAAATAAATATATTTAAAAATCACATCACACTCATGTTGGAAGCAGCATGAGTGTGGGTTGAAAGGATTAGCTGGTGACATCACTGTTGCCCAGGGGACACCCAGTTGAGGGCTCCTTTAATGTCCCCGGCAGGAACTGGAGCGAAGGACACAAGCTTACCCCGCCCCACAGCACTCGGGTCTTGAACGTGGGCTTGTTGCTTGTTGACCCAGCATCCTAACCATGCGAGCCACCGTTTTCCTATTAAAAAAGAATAAAATTGTTGACATCTTGCAAGATTGTCAGATTTTCTAAGACACTGGCAATTTCACCAGAGCCTTGGATGAGAGTACTGTACAAAATCTCTTGTAATCTTTTGAAGGAATGCAGAAATCAATGTAAAACCTTAGGAATTTTGGCATCATCATGAGAGATCTCAGCTAAACAACACAGAAATTTTCAGTTAGTGTTTTGTATGTGAAGTCCATTGAGTAATATTGTGCAATGGTGTCAGATTGAAAAGATAGTGACTCCTATGTCTTAACAAGCTGTTCTTTGGAAGCGACTTCACTTCCATTTTCATTTTTTCCCCTTTATTTTAAAAAATGGTAGCTATTTATTGCAGCTCAGTAGAGTTTATAGAACAGAGGTACATCTGAATTATGCAGAGATGCAGCAATATAGAGTCTGCTGTTTTTGAACTTCTTAATGAGCATATGGACCAGGGGCGGGTTCCAACTTACCTCGCTGCCAGTTCACTTCCTCCCGCGCCGCGTGGGCACGCCGTGTGGGCACGCTGCGTGGGCACGCTGCGTGGGCGTGGGCGCGCTTTGTGCATGTCGCGTGGGCGCATGCGCGTGCATGCGCAGTAACAAAAAATCCAAAAAAACAAAATAAAAAAACAAAACAAAAAATAAAGCTGGAAAAAAGATAGCGACCGCATGCATAGTGCCGGAAGTCGGCTTCTGTGCATGCTCAGAAGGAAAAAAAAAATTTAAAAAAATTCAAATTTTTTTTGAAAAAAAATTAAAAAAAAAGATGGCGGCCCCCACACCGATCGATCCGGTTCGGTGACATCATCGTGATGTCACCAGCGGGCCGCTACCCGTTCGGGAGAACCGGTCCGAACCGGGAGGAACCCACCCCTGATATGGACACTATAGTCAAGTATGTTCACTATGACCCTGTAAATATGTCTATTCAAAATATTCTGGGGATTAATCCCAAATTTTAACCTTTATACATCACTAATCTGGCACCCTCAATACCTGGTCTTGTATCCCCCCTCCTTCACAATGATTGACAACTCTAATCACATACTTCTTCACAACCTGCTAGAAACTGATTACAATAGTCCAAAGAAGTACTTTCTCTGTTTGATTCAGGACCTGTAATAAGAATCACATTCTGGAAACATTTCAAAAGACAGGATCGTATGGGCAGAACTTCTGCCTGCCAAAATCTGCAGTTCAGCTGCCATATAAGACCTGTTTAAAAGAAAAAGAAAAAGCGGCCTAAACTAAGCTGTATTGAAATATATTTCTGAAGTAAATAAGAAGTGGGCAGATATTATTTTAATCTTGAATTTTCTAGAAGGAAAAACAAACTATCCTCAGTTAAACAGACATCGAAAATGGGTTCGTAATGTTCCTCAACCCCCCCCCCCAATAAATTTGTTAAAAGCAGCTTCATTCTTGATTTCAGTGGGAAAAGGGGTTTTAGAAATCATAGTGGCATAGAAAACACATATTTTTGTGTGCTGCTCAGAGTCGGCTATATAAATTAGATTAATAAATAAAACTAGTGAAATCTTCCAGTGATAACATATGATTCAGTGAGGTGCTTTAATGCTGATGAATCTACCAGTTCCCTCCAGGAAATTTATTTCAATCATCGAGGTTGGCTGGCTGCTCTTTAAAAAAAAAGAAAAAACCTCTTGCAATATTAATAATCAACTCTCAAGAATAGGAGAAGAGATTATTCTTGTGGAAAAAGGTGTTGCAACATCACCTTGTCTGACCAGTTTTCAGCATTAGCAGTGATGTGTTTGGATAAAATATTATGGTGGAATCAAGCCAGATGCTGCCTTAACCAATGGATGAATGATGAACCCACTTTTCTTAATTCTTGTATCACAAATGCAGCTGTGGAATCTCTTTTCTTATAATGAACAATTCTGAGGGCTAGTGGATTTACAATTAACAATCCTGATCTGGAATGTGCTACAAGTTCAAATATGTTTGTTTCCAGCCTCTGCCATCTCATTATTTTCATCAGCCTTAATTGTGGTTTTGTTGGCACCTTGAACAATGGTGAAATTTTTCAAGCCTCATTTTTCTTTCCAACCAAAATCTGTGGGATTATTTTTAAGATAAAAGTGCAAATAGGTACATGTCCAACCAGTTCAGGCATTTTCAAAGTGGATAGTTTAGCTAAAGCTATGTGACACTTCATATGGATCATTTAGTTCTAACAGTTGCAGGACATTACCCTGTTCTACAAATGTAGTAATAAGCAACCCATATTTTTCAAATAGTAGAGATCTGTTTTATGTTACATACCGCCTTGTGCATTTTTAAATGTATCAGCTGCTGTCTACCATTTTTATGGTGGCCAAGTATATCCACATGCCAGGATCTGAAACTGAGTATATTTATATCAAAAGGTCAATGTTTTTTTTTTAAATATTAACTTGCTTTCCAATGACCCTTTTGTCACAAGGAAAAGAAGGAATTAAAGCTGTCATTCAACATATAAAATATTATACTTGGTAATATAATACACATCAACATATATTAGTGAAAGGTAAATCCGTAGGCTCAGGTTTCAAATGCTCAAAATATGCTAGATAGCTTTTTATTAACTATGTTGAACATAGTTCATATTACCTAGCAAATCATCTTGTATGCTGTAAACTGCCCAGAGTCATTCTGAGAGTGAGATGGGTGGTACCTTAATTTGGGGGGAAAACCCCCCAACCCTCACTGGTATCTTCTTAGCATCCAAGGGTTCAGCCATAAAACTGTGTCTTGTGAACAGTCCATGTACATATTCAGAGAGCTCCCACATGCTATTTTCATAATTTTTTCTTCGGAGCTATTATACCTCATATTGATTACATAGTATTAGCTTTCATCCCATTCATTGGTATTTCTGGGAGGGCCAAGCAGGGGTAAGAGTGGGGAAAAGTGACATTACATGTATCATTTATTGCCCAGACAATACATTATGTACTTAGGTTATTTTACATAGTGCAAGTAATAATTCAGGTTGCTGGCACATTGAACTTATGACTGGCACATTTTAATGGCATGACTTGTACCACATGCCTGTGATCCTATTCACTATTGTTTTGAGTATTTTAAGTTGGTTACCAAGTAGCGCATTACGGGAAAAAATGTTTCAAAATGTTCCAGGAAAGGACAGGACTGGTCCTGAGTGTGCTATCCTACAAGATTATTTATGACAATTCTATGTATGGCAAGCTAACTATGTTTTAGATCAGTATCCACGCCGCAACATACTGTATTGCCTTTGGAAGAGTTGGAATATCTTTTAAAGTTTCCGTTTTCTTATTTCTGAAAAATTTGATTCCGTTATCTGCCTAGTCTATAAGAAATAAGAGTAGAAAAGAGAATAAGCTTTGTTTGGTTAGTCATTGTCTTGGCCTCAAAGTCTTTCAAGCTTGTAGAAATCTGGATATGGGGGGTTGTCTGTGAGAAAGAGAGGAGAGGGGAGAGGAGGAAAGGAAGACAAGGGAAGGGAAAGGGAAAGGAAAGGAAAGGAAAGGAAAGGAAAGGAAAGGAAAGGAAAGGAAAGGAAAGGAAAGGAAAGAAGGAAAGGAAGTTCTCAAACATCCCGACACTTCTACCGTATTACTTTGTAAATGCTCAGGTTTGGGGGTGGGACAGTCTTGCCTTGCCTCTGGCAAATATTTCCATTTATTCTTGATAGTCAAAATTGCAACCAGGTTAAATTACAGTTTCCATCAAACAAAACTTTAATATGGAAAACAATATTTAGCTCATAATTGTGTCAATAAATTATGTTTGTGGAGAAGAGCAACCAGGATGATTAAAGGCTTGGTGATTAAAACATGAAGAAGGAACTGGGTATGGCTAGTCTAGACAAAAGAAGGACTGGGGGGGGGTGACATGATAGCAGTATTCCAGTATTTGAGGGACTGCCACAAAGAAGAGGGCGTCAACTTATTTTCCAAAGCACCAGAAGGCAAGACAAGAAACAATGGATGGAAACTAATCAAGGAGAGAAGCAACCTGGAATTAAGAAGAAACTTCCTAACAGTGAGGACAATTAAGAGTGGGATAGCTTTCCTTCAGAAGTTGTGAGTGCTTCATCACTGGAGATTTTTAAGAAGAGTGGACAGCCACTTGCCTCAAATTGTATAGGGTCTCCTCCGTGAGGGGGCTGGACTAGAAGACCTTCCAGCTCTCTTCTGATTGACTGATACATAGGATTTGTGAAAATGGACTTGGTAGACACACACACACACACACACACACACACACATACAGACAGACACACACAGCTGCTTCTGCGGGCTTGAGAGAAACAGTAGCACCAAAAATATCTATACATGCATAAAATCATATAATATAGTAAAGACATTTTTATATTATACAAATAAAGTTTATTTGGTCATTAAGTGGATGAAGATGGAGGATTCCTACACATTTTTTGCAATGAAGTGCTTTATATAACCTTGGATATAAGACAAACCATGGAGAATGGGCTCAATTTCAGACACCCAGTCTGCTTTTTAAAAAGAGACCAACACCCCCCCACCCCTGCCGCCCATGCCTCCCAAACCCTAAATGTATACCATTGGGTCTCTTCTAATTACTGCCAGATGTTCTATTCCAAAATCTCTGACCATGTTCCTGCTGTTACCCCTAGACTAGGTTCCCATAATTCCCACAGTGCATTTGAAATGCATTTTCTCTTAGACAGCTCAGAAAACCACCAGCAGCTGCAATGTGGTTTGTCAGCTTTTGTTTTCAAATGTTTAAACATTTGGGTGAGACTGGGGCATGGAAGGTCAGGGGGCCAGATGGCTAATGCCGTCTGTTCTTGTGTAAGCAGGTACAGCGAATACTTTGACCAGCCCTTTGTTCAGTAGAAGTATAAGAACTGCCACATACACTCTGCAGTTACTTGTTGAAGCTATACGAATTAAAGAGCTAGGGTCAGGGCTGTGCAGGCAAGGCAAGTGGTGATCAAATTTCCTTTTATGGACACTTTCATTTTTCCCCCCTTTTAGTTCCTCTTTTTCTGTCAAGTGTAAACTTCAGCTGCAGTTTTGTTTGGTAGGTTGTTTTCATGATCTTAAATCAGTATAGCCGAAACTTCAGATGCTTAATTTTAGTTCACTGGCATCCTGTCTTGCTTAAACCAATTAACCAATGCTAATACGCAGAACAATGTTCAGCGCTGAATTCTGAGAGACGGCAATACATACATAAATGTTTGTGGAGTGATGGATTAGGGGGTTTAAATAATCCTGCACCACAATGTGAACAAGAATATGGTGGAAGGGAAAAAAAAACACAACTATTGGAGTTTTTTTGTACGAGTCTTGATTCTAATTGGGACCTGACTTGGAATAAAGGTTTAACGGCCCCCTTTCCCTGTGATCTAAATGACATATTTTCTTCCCTCTATCCCTTAACAGTTATTTGTTTAACAATGTTTATTTAACACCAAGTGAAATGGCATGTACCACATCAGATTTGGAACAAGGATAGCGTTTTGTGATATGTGCTTCATACGACTGTCATTTTAGTCATAGCTTTCGTGTGAGGTTCACTTTGCTATCTTGTTCCTCTAGCCAGAACTCCTTTTCAAGAGAAATAAAAGACTTTCAAAGTGGTCAAATGCAATTAGAAGAAGCGAGGAATGGGTCAGTTTGCTCTCCTCCCTACTTGAGTCACTTTTTGATGCAAAACATAAATCTCATTCCTGCTTTATAAATTAATCAGGCAATCATTTTTAAGTGGGTTGTGCCTATGCACCATTTAAAAAGTAAAATGGAAAATGAATGTTGTTATTCCAGGAGTCTTTTTTGCTTAGACGCCCCCCCCCCAAAAAAGTAAAACCAAGAAGAGATTTGAGCAAATTATTTAGTTTGCATGCCAGGAAATGGCCTGAAAAAACTTATGATGATCAAGCTGAAATCATTTAGTAATATTTCATGGTGAAGATGTTTTGTTTTGATCTGTAGCATTGTAGGCACGTAACGCTCAATCAGTACAGATCAAAAGAAAATTGGTGCAAACTGGAATTTATTCACAAAGCAGGAACCCAACTCATTCAAAGCTTGGATAAGCTCTTTATTGAGGGATATTTAATTCAAAGAAGCTTATGCTCAAAAGCACAGCTCCTGTAAAAGATTTTCTGACTGAGCTTATTGTAGCTCAAAAGGTGTAGAGTTTTACTTTATTGTCAATAAATCCCATTTTGCACTTATCACTCTTTTTTAAATCTCTTTTCTCCCTCCTATTAAATTTTCCATTTAAAGGGCCCTTGGCCTTAGGCTGATCCTGTGTCAGCTAATGTGGCAATCAATTAATGTTCTGGCATCAGAATGCTTGGAATGTAGGTAATGCTACTCTTGCTCCCAGCTATCCACTAGCAGTAATAGTTACATTTAGGATTTCTCCTTAGGGTGCTCTACTTTAGAATGCATTCCACACATTCATGTCCTCTGGCCATAATTTTATGACCAGAACAGGAAAACTGTGATTGCCCTCATGATATAATTTCCGAATTAAGGTGAAAGGTCAGCATTCGAGAAATGTTCCTTTTCTTCCAAAGCTATTCACAGCAAACCATGCCATAAGGAAAGAGCCTATCAGATTGTGTCTTACCAGACTTCTCCTGCCCTGTGGCAGCTCAGTACCTCAAATCTCTTGATTGCTGTGTTGTTGTTGTTGTTGCAAAATATGCCTTTATCTTACAGCATCGATATACTGAAAGTGTTGATGGTTTTTTTCCCTTCCCTGGTGGGGGCTCAGAATATGGACAAGGAGATGGGATGGCAGTCCCCTTAAGCAAGCAAGCTGCCTGTGTTGATGACCATCAAGGAGCCATTCGTCTCCAAAGTGGAAAAATACAAGCTGTTTATAGTTGGAACTGATGCTGCAAAACTGACCTGGTTGCTGCTTAAGACCAGATATAAAATAGAACTACAGTAGCTTTTCATGTTAGCTGACTTTGTCAAGTCTGATGTTACATGTTCCTCTTTTTTCCCCTGTTCAGGCTTATATTTGTATGATTTAATTTCTCCATCTGCTTGCAATTTGGAAGGTGCTTAAATCTAATGAGCAAAACTTTTTACACACAATTGTACTCACAATTTTGCTATGAATTTTTACAATTGTGATACGCTTTGTGCATATCTGCCCCGTATACACATTTTTATTTCTTTTTTTAATAGCGATCTGTATTGAAAAATAAATAAAAGCATAGACATCTGCATGCAGTTGCTTTCCAGTATGCACGTAAGGCAGGGAGTCTGGATTAGCACAGTTCTTTTTTTATTTTGACAATATAAAAAGGATATCTCAGCAGGTATTGTTTGTCTTAGTTTTTTGTTAAAACGATCCTATTAATCTTTGGACAACCCTATTAGTTCACCTTTGTTTCTGCTAAGACAAATTTTGAATTGATTCCATTTCATCGCAGTGACAACCAAGAGAACAGGCCTGGACTTTTCAGATAGGAATTCAGAGCTTCTCCTTAAATGGACTACAGACTTAAGCTTCCTGCCTTTGTATCAGGGTACAAAAGCTTTATAAAAATTGGCTAATAAGCAGACATTTAACAATGAGATATTTCTTAGGTTACTATGCTATGAAGTTACTTTAAAAGGGATAATGATAGGCAACTAGGATTACTTTTTCAACATTTCTCTTGTAGCACCTGTGAAATTTAGTTTGTTTGTTTTGTGAGGATGATGCCTGGCACCTTGCTTGACAATTGAAGTTTCTCCAAGCAAGTCAGATAGGAGTGCTTCCTATTGTATTGGCCAACAGGTCCTATTCAGGAAGATCTGGCAATGCTTGATCAGCATGGAGGGGTTTTTCTCCATGCAGGATGAGACAGAAAGTGATGGCTTCTTATCTCCTCCATGGCATGGATGATTGACTTTTACTTGGATTGGGGTTGGAGGCTGGGGAGAGACTCTCCCAATGTCATGCCACTTATCCAAACAGATGATAAACAGGACCATCCCATATGGCTTCCACGCTGCAGCAGTTCCAAAAGCCTCTGGTTTTGCTGCCACAGCTGGGCATAAGGAACCTTGTCCAGCATCTGTTGCCTTTTTTTCTGGTGATGTGCTGGTTTTGCTTTTTACTAGATACACAATGTGCATTTTTTTCTTCTTTTCACTTTATTATTCCTACTTTTAAAATGTAAGCCTCCCAGAGACATCTGGAAATCCAGGTGGTGTGTGTGTGTGTGTGTGTGTGTGTAAGCATTTAATAAAAAAAGAAAGATTGGAAAAGTTTGCACTTGTCAGATAATCAGTAGAAGAAAGTGGCAAGGCAGAAAACAAAGGCGTAAAATAGAAAAGGAGAAAAATATTGATTTAGACTAAATGGAATATGAAAGAACACGTTTACTGACAGACATGAAAATTCAGACACTCGCCATAAATAGAGCCTACCCTATAATTTCTCTATCTTTAGTTGTGATTTTCAAAGGCCTCCAGACATTTAGATAACCTGGAGAATACTGTTGTACAGAGTCTTTGGATGAACATATCCATGTGCAGTACTGACACTGAAGGTATTTGCACAGAGTTGGAAGATTTGACTGAAGACTCATTGGGGTTTCCAGCAGGTTGGTTTAAACAGACTTGGAGGTTGCTAAAGTGCTGTAGTTGCTGAAGAGTCTTTGATAGAACCTTTCTGAGGTGCTCTCAATATCCTGCATGATCTCTGCAATTTTTTGTTCAGGCTTAGATTTAAGTCCCTTCCAGAGCACTAGAATTAAAAGCAGGCAACCTCCATCACATTATGCATGGAACTGGATTTTGTGCCAAAAGGCATAGCTTTATGTTTGTGTATTAGTGGATCTCTATATGCAAATCATGCAGAAAAGTCAGGATAAAAAAGGTGGGCCATAGCACTGGAAATATGAGAAAAGCACACAGAGCTTTTCTCTGTATAAAATAGGGGTTAACAGAATTATTTTGAAGACCAAGCAGTATTAAAGCCGAATAAAATTCACAAACATGCTGGTGCCAAGCAGAAAAACAGAACAACTAGTACCTTGCCTCAAGAGTTGTTATAGGATTCAAAACAAAGAGTACGAAGGATAGTGTAGCTTTGAAGCTGTGACCAGACAAAAGAAATTGCCATTTAATTTCAAGATATGAAGAGAAACATCAAGGATGTTAACAGAGGTACCAAGCTCTCTGTACCGAGTAGAGCTAAAATAGACAATCTCACAGATACTAGAGGTGCTCACATGGTTTGTGGTAGAAGAAATTCTTTAGTGTATGCCAGGGCTGGTTGCGTCATGCACTGGCCATGCCCACGCCTGGTTTAGCGAAGGGGAAAAAAGTCCTGATAGTCACGTGACGACGCCGTGACGCCATGGTTTTGACATCCCTGGTGTATGCTATAGTTCCACCAATGCTTTAAATTAGCCAATGTTCAGGTAACCATGTAAGGCAAGTAATGATTTGGAAATCAAGTACTGTAGATATTGGCAGGGGTTTGGGAGCAGTTTTCTTTAACCAACATATATAAATTGCACAAGTCATACTCACAGAATCATAGAGTTGTAATTGACCTAAGAGGTTTTCAAGACTAAACCCCCTGCACATTGCAGGATTCATTGCGCCATCTCTGATAGATGAGTATCCATCCTCTCTTTGAAAGTCTCCAATGAAGGGGAAGAAGCCACTTCATATAATAGCCTATTTCACTGATTGACAGCTCTTAAGTCTTTCCTAATGTCTCATATGTATCTTCATCCTTGGAATGTCATCTTCTGTATTCTGCTAGGCATTATAGTTGTTTCGACTTCTGGCTGGGCCACTTGTTGTGCAATATAATTGATTCTTGAACCAAAGTGTCCATAGCCAAATGAAGCCACATGAATAAAGAGCATATGCTGTTCAGCTAAGGTATAACCATCTTGTTTTGTCTAACTCTTGGCACCTTTCCCTCCACATTAAAAACAGCTTTCGGAAATCACTGAAGGCACTTTCCTGTGGGGTAAATTAACTAGCAGAACCCATATCTCTACCTTTTCCTCTTGCATCCTGAGTTGGAGGAGAAGATGGAGATAGGAAAGAAATGGACCAATCAAAATCTCATTCCATCCCAGCCTTCTTCCTCCTCTGAAGTCGGCCAACACTATGCTCCAATCTATCATGTTCAGAAATCACAAGAATGCCATTCTACTCTTTAGTGCTTCCCTTCTCACTTCCTTATCTGATCTTTGTGGGCTTACTTTAATGCAGTTTACTGCCATTTGTGAAAGGGAAATAGAAATCTTGGATTGGTATTAGTACAGGTTTTTCTATAGACTTTGAAAAATGCAGCCCATGGTGCCTTTGCAAGATTGAAAGGTTCATGCAGTCCTACTTTTTTTCTTTTTCTTTTTAAAAAAAATACTTTGTTTGAAAGAGGATTAACTTTAAATTTAGAAACTCAGAACAGATTTGAGCATACAGAAGAAATTGTTAGAGGACTTACTTTTTGGCCTAATTCTGCTTTCATTTCGTTCTCTTCAGAGACTTCAACAAATTCATAACTGGAGTTCATGAGATGCAGAGTTGAGCAGTGTTTCAGACTATAAACAAAATTATGGATGTATACTTCCTGTGTCTTTTCAATTTATAATCCTTAATCTTGTTCATCTCCTCAGAAGAACTATGAGGCAGGTCCATATATTTCTAGTTTTCAGATTCAGAATGGAATCAATAGTATTAATTAGCCGAAGGCCATCCTATGAATCTAGTAGAGGGTAGAGGATGTCTCCTTTTGTTTAGGGCAGTGGTTCTCAACCTTTTTAATACCACGGTCTCACCTTTAAATACATTTTGTGGCCACGGACCATGGTCACAGACCACCAAGACTTAACTCATAATTTAAATAACATTTCTTCAGGCCTTTACAGACTCCCTCTGATATTTGAGTTCTTTTACCCTCTGCGCATGCGCAAAGTGTTCTGTGCATGTGCAGAGGGTAAAAGAATTCAAATGGCGGTGTCCGGGCAGGTGGGCGAAGTCTCCTGCTTCCGTGGCTACCGGCTGTCCGGCGACCCACAGGCACGGCCGAACTGGGAGCATTTCCAAGATGGCGGGCTAGCGCGCGCGGCGACCCCTGTGAAAAGGTCGTTCGACCCCCAAAGGGGTCGCGACCCACAGGTTGAGAACTGCTGGTTTAGGGCTTCGGTGTCCTTAATGGCATGGAAAACATAAGGAAAGAAAGATTTCTGAGTCAGGTCAGATACTAGTGAGGAGCTCTCTGCATATAGAAGGACCTAGAAGATACAGTACTTTTATTTAAATGCCACTCAGGTAACAAGACTGGAAGAGGATTCTTTGCTCAAGATCTTGGGAAGCTGACAAAGCATTAAAAGGTGATTACATAAATTATGAAGCAGACTTATCCACAGTCAATTAACAACAATGACTGCTCATCAACAGTGGCTCGTGGCATGTTCTAGTTACGAGCTGCTCACTTCATGTCCTACGTGTGGCCTCTCCATGGTCATCTTCCTACAACATATCTTTAATATATGTTGCTAAAAGTTGCTACAATATACCTTGCTAAACATGCAGCTGCTGGAGGAATGTAACCAAAATGCACATCAGCAGTGAGACTCAAAACTATACATGTGATCTTGTGTTCTTTTACTCCTTTGTAAAAGTGTGGGAGAGGATCTGGTGAAGCCTTCTATAGAATGCAGGAAACTAAATCGAAGTATTATGTCTTAAGTAGGAAAACGATTCTAGTCCACAGTCGGAGAATACAGCGTTCAAAATCCTGTTCCACATGATACATATTGAAAGGAATTTATTTATTTATTTCTTGGCTAGTAAATGACCAAATCACAGGCTTGAAAGAATTCAGCAGAGCCATTTTTTAGGTTAAATTCCTAATATGAGTCAGTGTATGGTCACTTTAGATGATCTATTTTCATATGGATCTCAGCTCAGAGGATGACTGAAAGATATAAGAATCCATTGTATACTTTGTTTTGTGGTTAAGTACACATAATCATTTGTTTCTATTTCTGTATTTTTGCAATTATTATCCAGATGTTTCATGGTATCCAAGCTCAATGGAATTAGTTCTTTAAGCACATCAGACTTAAAGTGCCTTAAGGAAATTGGAACCCACTGAAAAATCAAGGAAACCTGAACCACTGAAAACCTCACAATATCATATCCCCTCCAGCTGGTATTCACATTTGATTTTTTATGATTCATGAACTGCTGATAATGCCAATTGAAAACTAAGCAGAAATGAATACATGAGATTCAGGTGACCTGAAAACTGAAATATGAGCTGTGTCTAATAAGTTAACTTCAGTTTAAAAATCATACATTTAAAGTTCTGAGTGAGTTTTTAGGAATTACTAGTAGGGGAGTTGTTTGCATCAGTAATAATCATACCATTCCATGCTTTGGAAGGATGTATCAATTGCCCACACTCTGATACTTAACTTTATTCCACTAGATTTATTCACTATGTGATTATTACATTTCATAGCCTTTTATTATTGTCAGCTCCGATAAAACAGATGCAGTCAGAATCACTTTATTTTTACAGTTCATATCATTGTTGGATTCTCACAAAGGCTCTTTTTCAAAAGGCAACTGGACTTTTTTCCTTCAGGAAGACTTAAGAATCTCTATAGACAGTGCTGGATTCCCTATATGTCTTGGCTGAAATTTTAATATTCCATCTAATTATTTCCCATATAGAGAAGGTAACATTTGAAACACATGTTTTCAGGATAAATACCTCTGAGCATTTGGAGTTTCAGAAGAAGAAAATGTAAATGCATACTCATATTTTTATACTGTTGTTTAATGCTGTTGGAACTCCTTCTCCATCCTGGGGTGGAGCCAGCATTCAGGATGGGTTGTCCTCGTCCAATCCAATGAAGGACCGAGTCTGTTAATTTCCTCAATTAGCATATAGGGATCCGCCTTACTTATCCCCAGATTTGACTCGGTCCTCCAACAGGAAGGACGTTGGCAAACGGACTCCCATCCCGAAGACTGTTCAAATCACCAAATTCGGCTGTTTTTTCCAAATTTTCTCTCTCCCCCCACCTCTTGAGGACTCTTTCTCCACTTCGTAGATTTCTCGTTCGTCGGACTCGGAGGCGCACGACTGTATTCAGGCAAGGCTCCACGTGGGCAGGCGATTTGGCCCCGTTCACCCCCCCTCCCCGTTTCCTTCTCCCCTGCACCT
>QLTV01003776.1:1034225-1044258 GCA_003457575.1 Thermophis baileyi
GAAGCAGTCCTTTTGATATAAATGCGAAGAGCTCTTCTGACATCGAGCTTATGCCAACAGCGCTCCAGAGGATGACGGGGGTTAGAGCAGAAATCCGGAAGAACCACCTCCTGGGCACGATGAAACCAAGTATTCACCTTCGGGAGAAAGGATGGATCCATACGGAGGACCACTCTGTCAGGATGGAAATGACACAAATCCTCCCTCACCGAAAGTGCAGCCAGCTCCGAAACTCTTCTGGCCGAAGTGACCGCGACCAGGAACGCCGTTTTTAAGGAAAGAAACTGGAGAGAGACCGTACGGAGCGGCTCGAACAGTGATGTGGTGAGCGAGTCCAGCACCAAGGAAAGATCCCAGGAGGGGTAGCGGTGCACAACCGGCGGTCTCAGGTTGGTGGCCCCCCTAAGGAAACTGCGAATGGTCGGATGGTGGTATAAAGATCGCAAGTGTTCCACCTTGATGACAGTGGACAAGGCAGCAACCTGGCGATGAAGGGTGTTAGCCGCCAAACCTCTCCTGAGTCCCGACTGAAGAAACATGAGGACCTGTTTGAGAACCGGAGACAGGGGATCGAATCCCGACTGGCAACAGAAGGAACAGTAGGCCGTCCATGTGGAATCATAGATGCGGCGCGTCGATTCCCGTCGAGACGCCTGGATGGTGGCGATGACATCCTCAGGCAAACTATCCGCCCTCAGGAGGTCCCCCTCAAGTGTCAGACGGTCAGATGGAGCCACTGGGGCTCTGGTTGAAGAAGAGCCCCCTGGCTGAGGGAGATCCTGGAATCCGGAATCCGCCACGGGGGGGGGGGGTTACTGAGGTCCGCATACCAAGGCCGGCAAGGCCAATGGGGAGCTACGAGAAGAATGTCCACCCCCTCTGCCATCAACTTCCGAAGCACTCGCGGGATGAGGGAGAGCGGTGGAAACGCATACAACAGACCCGGGGGCCAGAGACTGTGGAGGGCATCGACCCCTTCCACTCCCGGGGTTGGAAATCTGGTGTAGAATCTCGGTAGGTGAGTGTTGGTGGGGTTGGCAAACAAGTCCACCTGAGGTTGACCAAACCACCGACACAGCTCCTGGAATAGCATTGGATGGAGACGCCATTCCGTCGGGTCGACAGTGGTCCGACTCAACCAGTCCGCCTGACGGTTGAGAATGCCTGAGATATGTTCTGCTTTTAGAGACAGAGCGTGTTTCTCCGCCCAGTGACAGATGGACGCTGTCTCCCGCATAAGGCGCCTGGAACGCGTGCCCCCTTGTCGACTGATGTGTGAACAGGCTGAGACATTGTCCGTCCGAACCAGGACATGACGATCCTGCAGAACGGACGTAAAACTTCGTAGCGCTCGTGCCACCACTCTCAATTCCAACAGATTGATGTTGGGAGTGGCGAGGTCCACCGGAGACCAGCGCCCCTGGGCCAAGTGAGACTGCATGTGGGCACCCCACCCGAACAAGCTGGCATCCGTGGTGACGGTCACCCGGGTGGGCTCCCGGAAGGAGCATCCTTTCAGTAGGGCTGGAGAAGACCACCATACCAGTGAGCGGAGGACCTCTGGTGAGACTGTGACTAGTGAGTTGGTATGACTGGTGCCCCTCCGTTGAAACGGGAGAAGGCTCCACTGCAGCGGCCGAGCGTGAAACCGCGCCCAGAGCACTATGCCTATGCAAGATATCAACTTGCCCAGAAGTTTGGAGAGAACGGAGACGAGAACCCAAGGCCGTAGATGAATCATCTCTAAGATGGAGAGAACCCTGTCCCTGTGGTCTGGTGACAGGAATACTTTGCATGCCTTGGTGTCGATGATGGCGCCGAGGTGGAGCAGAGAAGTGGTAGGTGTCAGATGGCTTTTGGCCAGGTTTATCGAAAAACCGTGGGCCTGTAGTGTGCAAATTGTGAGACGGAGGTCGGTGCGAGCCCTTTGGGGCGTTGCCGATTGGATGAGGATGTCGTCCAAATAGCATTGAAGATGAATTGGACGAGCTCGAAGGGAAGCAGCTACCACCTCCAACAGCTTGGTGAATGTCCGGGGCGCCGACGATAGGCCAAACGGAAGCGCCCGGTACTGGTAGTGGGCCCCGTTGAAATAGAACCGCAAGAACCTGCGGTGGGAATGGCAAATGGGAACATGGAGGTATGCTTCATGCAGGTCGATGGAGGTGAGCCAATCTCGATGTCGGATGCACCCCAAGATGGATTTGAGGGAGTGCATCTTGAACCTTTTGTACGCTATGTACAAATTGAGCTGCCTCAGATTGAGGATTGCTCTCCATCCCCCTGAGGCTTTGGGAACCAGGAATAGGATGGAGTAAAACCCCAACCTTTCCTGCCCCCGAGGTACCTTTTCTATTGCCGCAATCTGTAGAAGATGCTGGATCTCTGCTTCCATCAATGCCCGCTTGACGGGGTCGGGCGAGGTGGAGCACCGGATGAATCGGGATGGCGGGCGGGTGACAAACTCTATCCTGAGGCTGAAGCGAATGGTTCGAATAGCCCAGACATCCGAAGACGTTCTCTCCCATTGGGCGGTGAAATGCTGGAGCTGACCCCCAATGGGAAGGTCTCCGAAAGAGTAACTTATATCTCCTGAAACCCCTGGATCCAGAACCCCTGAAGGGCCGTCTGGATTGCGAGAAGGGGCGGCCTCTGTCTCTGGATTGAGACCTGTCCTGGCGGTCCAACCCCTGATAGTACGACCTCTGGGGCAGGGAACCCCAAAGGAAGTCTCAGGTCGAAAGGGCTGTCTTTGGAAATACGGTGTGGAACGTCTATCCGCCCGTCTGTGAACCCTGGGAAGGACTTTGCGCCTGTCCCTATCCTCCACGAGGATAGCATCCAGGGATTCGCCGAACAAACGCGTGCCGGAAAAAGGCGCTGTTGCTAGGCATGCAAGGCGCCACTTAGAACATGCGTCTGCTTGCCAGTTGCGCAGCCACAACAAGCGACGCGAGGAGACACTCAATGCCATGGCTCGGGAAGCAAATTTAGCCGAGGTAAGCGTTGCATCCGCGGAAAACTCTGCTGCAGCCAATAGTTTATTAAGATCCTGACGCAGTCTGGAATCCTCGGCCCCTAGTCGCGACTGCATTTCTCGAATCCACATGATGGAAGTGCGATTAAAGAAGGACCCAGCCGTGGCCGCCCTTACTGACCAAGCCGCCGCTTGATGAGACTTCCGCAAGACGGACTCAGCCTTTCTATCTTCCGGTTTGAGGCCCTCAGCCACTTCGGACGGCATCACCGCTGAAGAAACGAGGTTCGCGACAGGCGCATCAACCGTAGGGAGTTGCAGGAGATCGTCCACCTCCGGGCCGAAACCATAAAACCGGCGCTCAGCTGAGGTAGGACCCGGTGCCGCAGCAGGTTGGCTCCAAGCCCTCTTGATGGTGTCGATAAACAATTGTGAAGAGGGTAAAAACTCTGCCTCCTTCTCTGGCTCTGAAAACAACCCGGCTGAAGGGTCAAGACCTACAGATTGATCAGGCGCCTGTGTGGGAACCCCCAAATTAGCCGTAGCCTTGGCTTTGCGCAGCAAAATTTTAAATAGAGCCGGTTTAAACAAGCCAGCAAAGACCGGTTGATCTGGAATAAGACCTTCCTCCTCCGACAGGTCCTCATCTATCATGCTACCCGCTTCGCGGAGTGATGCCCCTTCAGCATCTGAAGAATGGCAGGAATAAACCTCAGCTGCCTGGGACCAGGTCTCTATCAGCGGCCCCTGACCAGTTGCATAGACAGGGTGCTGTTGGGCCCCCATGGCAATGCCCTGAGAGTAGGCATTGGCGATCATATCTTGCACTGAGGGAGGTAGCTGCTGCCATGTATCTACCACTTGACGGAGCCCCGCCACAGTAGGGGTGAAGGTAGCTGCAGGAGGTGTTCTAGTTACTGCCTGCGAGGAGGTTGGGGAAGTAATTACCTCCGCGGCCTGGCTGGTCGTGTAGACAGCCTCCCCAGTAGACAAGGCCTGTGACCCTGATTGATGATCCGGGGACCAATCCCTCACATTGGCTGTGCCAGTAACCACCGGTGGAATGATAGGCCGGTTAGGAGAAGGAACAGAAGACTGAGGCACCTGAAGCAATAACGAGGGTAAAGGTAGTGCTGGTAATGGTTGGGTAGAGGCCTGTGGCAGGTCAGACAGAGCAGCTTGCTTCTGGGCCTTCTGGAATTGCTTCTCTAAAGCCCTGAGTCTGCGCTCTGCGTCCTTAAGGGCAGCTGCAGAAGATGTGGACTCAACAGCTTTCCCCTTGCCTTTGGATGAATGACTTTTAGAAGAAGAGGCCTTTTTGTGGCCCTCAGGGATGGATGAATGATCTCCCGCCCCATCTCCAGCTTTGTCTGCCATTAGGACAAGAAGGGAGGCAAAGGGGCCACCAGAATGACTAAGGCAATCCAAGTCCGTAACTTCAGGGACTGGAAACAGCTGATACTATCCTGAACAGAGCAGGGAATCACTCACCCCAGCTGCTGTTTTTAACAGAAGTAAATTGCAACAATTAGTAACACAGAGAGGAGCCGGCAAAAGCACCTCCGAACAGGAACGTTACTGCCGGCAATGGCCACGAGGTGGAGTAATGCCCCTTAAAATGGCCACCAGCACGTGGAAGCTTCCCCATTGGCCCTCGGTAGCACGTGATACCGATCCACCAATCAGAAACCGAGGAAACAGCCGGTGAGTATGCTAAATAATCTGCCCAGCAACCAGAGTAAAAACGGGGCGATTGAAATGAAGCAACCCAGCCTGAAGCAAGCACCACGCTGCACAGCAGATAAGTGGCCGGAAAAAGCACACACGAACCTGCCTCGGAACAACGATCCTCAAAGCCCCACAAGCCATCCGGTTTAAATCCAGCATTTCCTTGGTGCTCGCAGACACCGGGAGGCTGCAACTCACCCTTCCTCCTAACCAGCATGGCGGACAAGGAGAGGAAAGCCGAAAAACCGCTTCGTTCCATGACAGGCAAGAGTGGTCTGTGGGGCAGGAACTCCAGATCCAGGGAGCCAAGTCTGCCTTTGGTATAGCCCCTTAGGGCAGGGACCCCTAGACAAGCCACGCCCTGGGAGTATAGCCCTGTGAGGCAGGGACTCCAAGTGTTCCTCCGTGGGATGGCGGTTCTCGTTAGCGTGCCAACCAACCAGCCTTTCCCAAACTTATCCAAGAAACCTCGAAGCAAACGAGAGTCCAAGTAAACAGAAAAGTCAGTTGGTAGGAGCATAAGCAAAACATGTCCTGTTCTTACCGACTGAGTTTTGAAACTGGCGGGCTTCTCAGCGGAAGTGAGAGGGCGTGCTTCAAAAAAAGAAAAAAATAACAACTCAGTCCTCACTTAACCGACCGAGATTAACCCATTACTTGGACTCTCGTAGCAGCGCACATGAGAATAGAATAGAATAGAATAGAATAGAATAGAATAACAGAACAGAACAGAACAGAACAGAACAGAACAGAACAGAATAGAATTTATATTCCATTGGTTGCAGTTAAGTACCCAACTCTCAAATTAACTCATTTCAAAACAAGCAAGAAACTCTGGCTGGGTTTCTTAATCTTAAGAGGAGTGTGTTCTTTTCTTCTGTTGATGTAAGCAAAATCCATGGTTTCAATCATAGCCTAGAAGAAAATCTGGCATTAAAAATTTAGCTATAATGGGATATCATGCATAAGTTAATCCTTGAATGTAAAAGAAAGCTGTGGATTATGTTGGTTTCCAATATATACAAGAACTCAGCATGAATGGCAAGCCTCCAGAAATAGACTTGTTACAGATTTAAAGACAGGAGTACTTTCCTCCATGACAGATCCCCTTCTTCCCAGAGATCCTCTGAAAATGAATTAGGAATGGCTGCTGTTAGTTTATTGGCTTCCTGACAGACTCTAGCCTGCTCGTCTGCTAAAGTACCTTCTAAGCTCTTCTATCAAGGAATTACTCTTCTTACTCATCTCTGAGAAAAAATAATAAAGAAGAGTATTTGGGATTCATTTACTATAAGTGCAAAGAGCAAGAATATAACAAAATATTGTCAAACTTCATCACTGGAGCGTTGTAAGAAGAGACTGGGTAACCATTTGTCTGAAATGGTATAGGCCAGGCCTCCTGCTTCATCAGGGGGTTGAATTAGAAGACCTCCAAGGTCCCTTCCAACCCTGTTATTTTTGTTATTCTTAAAGCAATGGGTTAACAATTTACACTGTTTTGTATGTGAGGAAGATTATTTTAAAATGGGTTATTTTAATGAGGGGGAACGCAAAGCAAGCAAGCTAAACAGATGGACCATGAATAAAAATGTTGGCTGTGAATGATGGAAGCGCTAGTCCCAGTACATCTGGAAATGATTCCCTTTGAGGAAAAGTGGCTTAAATGTATAAAGAGGATTCTTCTCACCAATTGTAAAAATGTTTGATTTTTGAGTATTAGTGATTTTAGTCTTGTTTTTTTTAAAAAATGATTTTTGTAGCAGAGGGAAAAAAACCGACTTCTATTTGACTGCCTAAGTGTATATATTCTTTTAATTGGTTTTCACTCTGAAAAAAAAATAACATGTAAAGAAAATGGCTAAGAGTGCTTTTGGTTGTCATGGGTTATGGATTTGGGTTGTCTGAGCTGTTGCATGCTGTTTCCCAAGAGCTCTGCTGCATTAAATCAAACTCCAGTCTTCCCAGCATTCTCTTGTCTGGCTTGGCAACTAGTTGCAGGCTAGTGGCTAAATCTGAAAGTAACAAATACAGGTAGTCTTTGACTTACGACCATGATTGAGCCCAAAATTTATGTTGCTAAGTGAGACATTTATTAAGCAAGTTTTGCCCCATTTTACGACCTTCCTTGCCACAGTTCTTAAGTGAATCATTGCAGTTGTTAAATTAATAGCATGGTTGTTAAGTGAATCTGGCTTCCCCATTGACTTTGCTTGTTGGAAGATTGCAAAAACGGATCACATGATCCTGGGATGCTGCAATCATCATAAATAGGAACCAGTTGTCAAGCATCTGAATTTTGATCACGTGGCCATGGGGATGCTGCAATGGTCGTAAGTGGGAAAAACGGTCGTAAGTCACGAGTCCCGTTGTAACTTTGAACGGTCACTAAATGAACTGTTGTAAGTCGAGGACTACCTGTAGTCATTAATATCCATATCCTTCATATTTTTTGGAACAAAAGGACCTTCAGGATCATCTTTTGTGACTAATTCCATCTATCCTTTGCATGCATCCCAGGTAGAAATGTATAGGCTCTATGGGAGGTTCATGAGGTAGGGGCTCTGCCTAGAGTTATTTTGGTGATTGAGGTGGCATAAAGAAAGCTAGCTAGCATGACTGATTCAGAATACCGATGGTGTTCTGGGCAGCCTTTATAGTTTGTTTTGGATGTTAACTGGTTTTAGTAGACGATGGATTTTATGGCTTGGGTTTGTGGGATGAATTTATGTTTTATCAAATTGTATTGCTGTAAACTGCTCATGATTTGATGGTATACCAATTGGGGTAAGGAATAAAGAAAACTGGCACAGCAAGCAAATCCAACTGTAGGTACACTTCCTTTGCATTCCCCGCCCCCCCCGACACACAAAGGAGACAGGTATCCACAGTTTTGCCGGTATGATAGTTAATCTCTCAACTAGAAGTTAACATCAGAGTGGGAAATTGTGACAATGCTCAGCATCTTCATCAAATTGTAATTCTCACGGATTTTGTTAAGAGGGCATCAAAGTGCAAAAGTATCATAAGAAAACCTTTAATGATGCTGTAAAAATTGTCCAGTCAGTAGCTTAATTTAATCATTAAAAAACCTATTAGTAGATGGTGAGGTATAATAAGAGCAGGCACACAAAGATTATCTCTAGGTGATCTTGGAGATGTAAACGAAACAAAGTGACAACACTGGTAAAGTGTCAGCTTTATTGTTATGCCATTCATTTTGCTAAAGATTCCTTAGCTCTATGGCCTACTCTCCAGCATGGCTAATTTTTTTTCTTTCTTCCCATGATGATTCATTGAAGGGTGGCCCATACCATACTGCTGATGCCTTGGCTGAAGGAAAGTATTGTAACGAACTCATCCTTTCATCAAAGTGATGTACCATTCCTGGAAAGTTAGTTGTGATGAATGTGATTACAGTGATTTCAGGAATGTAGAAACCTTATCATCAGTTCTGTCCTGGAAGGAGCTTTGATCTGTAAAGTATAGGGATCCTATCTCACACTATGCAAGCTATGAGATAAACATCAGTCAGAGACAGATGTTATGTCTTGTTTGACATAGGCAGACAGCCAGTGTATGTGATTCATTCTGAGTTTGAAATGTAAATTTTTCTTTTCCCTCCTGCTTAGTTCTTAGGAATCTATTACACTCTTGTTTTACTGTTAATAAGAAGCTACTATAAGCAAATGTAAACACATTCTGCCGATCAGAATACATCTGGCCCTAGAATTTGTGAAGCTGCCACAGATCTATAATAAGCAATTCCTCCATAAAACATTTACAGTAATGGACAGTATTTTTTTCCTTTGAGAAGAAATATTTGTCCTTAAGTATCTATTGCATATTGTGGAAGGATTATGTGAGATTGTACATTCTTAGTGAACTTATAAAATTTGTCCTGTTAGTAACATACGTTTTACATAATACACTCCTACAGATATGAATTAAGTACTTTTTTTACCCAGTGTTTGCTGCCATAGGGAAAAGAAGAAGATAATTTCTCAGCTCATTCTAGGCTACAGAATGAGTCCTACTGCACAAAGGGCTTATGAAGTAATAAATCCATGGAATCATCCTCTTTCCAATCTCTCTTCCAATATTCCAGTTTGATAGAATCTTATATGAATTCCTGAGAATAGAGGCTTCAGTCTTAGAAGGTTTAATAACCTACCTTGTGTGCATCCAAGTCTCTTGGAAAGCTGGTAATATCTCACGGTCTCAAGTCAGGGAAGGTAACATCTAATAAAAATAGATAAGGTTATGTTACAGCTGGCAAAGTCGGATGAAGTAGGTCAAATCTAGACAAGATAAACAAGATCTCATAAAAATTTCTGTTGCACAGACAGCAGAATGAAATAGATCTAAATGTAGCTATAAGATGTTTCAGCAAAGACAAGGATGGTCCTCCAGATATTGCTGCATTGTGTTGTTAATACACAACACATGGTTGGACTAAGCATATTCAATTAGAAAAAAAAATACTTATCTTAATAGAAGTTTGGAATACATTTGCTGGTACAAGTAATAAGCTTAATTTTTATTTTGATTGAGAAGGTTGATCATTAAATAATTTTTGTGATATTTGGCTAAATCCCATAGTTTAGTACAGGAGATGCCCTATAACAGGGGTGTCAAGCCCACGAGCCAGATGCATCACATGCTGGCCACGCCCACCCCCGGTTTAGCGAAGGGGGGAAAAGTTGTGATAAGTCACGTGACGACAACGTGGCGTTGCAAGTTTGACATCCCTGCCCTACAAGATTAATTCAGTATATTTCAATAGAGTGCAAAAGCTTCACATAGCAGAATGCTAGGTTGGATTCCTGGCTTTAGTGTCCCGGAGAAAAATGGAGATTTGATGTCTGTGAAACAGTGCCATAGCCAAACTGAATTGTCAAGAGCCTTCACCTGGGAACTAAATGCTAATTTTGCCCAATGCTTCATATTTTGGGAAGGCTCTACTTAGGCCACTGCTTCTATGTTCTTTTTTTTTTCTCAGAAGGTCTTCCATTGATCTCTGCATACCATTTGTATGGCATGAAATAAGGACAGCTTCCTTGCCTCTGTATGTGGAAATCAATATAGTGATTTAATTTAATTATAATTTAATTAGGTCACCTAGATTCTACATTTAATTCATTCATGAAGCTCACTTGGTTACCTGTAAAATTGTTATGCAGATGAAATGGGGCATGGGAACTGTATACACCCGTGATGGCGAACCTATGGCATGCGTGCCACAAGTGGCACGCGGAGCCATATCTGAGGGCACGCGTTGCCCTATGTCAGCTCCAGCGCACATGCGCGCGCTGGCCAGCGGACTTTCGG
>QLTV01003776.1:1044414-1083552 GCA_003457575.1 Thermophis baileyi
TCCAACCGGAAGTTGGAAAAGGGGCCATTTCCTGCCTCCGGAGGACCTCTGGGGTGGGGGTGGGGAAGGCCGTTTCTGCCCTCCCTAGGCTCCTAGAAAGGCTCTGAAGCCCAGGGAGAGCAAAAAAATGGGACTTCTGATCCAACCGGAAGTTGGCAAACGGGCCATTTTCTGCCTCCGGAGGGCCTCTGGGGGGGTGGGGAAGGCCATTTTCTCCCTCACCAGGCTCCTAGAAAGGCTCTGAAGCCTGGTGAGAGTGAAAAACGGGCATGCCATTGCATGCCGGGAGTGGAGGGATCACGCGCGCATGTGTGTGGGGGGCGCATGGAATTATGGGTGTGGGCACGTGCGTGTGTGACCCCCCCACGCTCCCCCCTTTTGGCACGTGAACCAAAAAAGGTTCACCATCACTGGTATACACTAACCAAGAAGGCTGGAATACAATGTAGTAAATTGGTGAATATTTTTGTATGAAGCAGTGGCTGTTGACTAGGTAGCAAAAATGAGTGATTATTAATAATGGATAGCAACAGCAAGAAATAGTTTCAGCAGTGGTGGTTCAGTTTAACTCTCTGGCAGATTAAACAGTAATGTAGACTATAGAGAAGTGGGATCAGGCCTAGAAATATGAAGTAATCTTTACCTTACAATATGTTTTTTTTTAAAAAAAAACCTTTTGCATTGATGGGAATCCAACATGCGGGGAACTGTTTTTTTCTAGTGCAGTTATTTTTCCTGCTGCCTGTTTTGCCTGTTGATATACAAGGGAATGTAAAAGCAATTCTTGTCTGTCCATGGATTTAATCAGAAGGCAGGATAAAGTTGATAGAGCCCATTTCTGTGTACTTCTGTGTACTCATATGTACATGCATATGAGCTTTTATCAACTTGCTGATGAATAAACATGTATAGGATACAGTTGTACTAAAATTACACTTCTGGGTTTAATCCTGAAAGTCATGTTTCCACAGCTTCACTAGGGAGTCATAAGCCATTTCAATTCATCAAAAAATAAATTGAAATAAATAAAAACATCAGTATGAATCACTCCAAATATCAGTGATCAATACATGAATTGTGGATAAGAATGGCAAAAACAAAATATTCATATGATGGAAATTCGTGTGTGAAATTGTGCGTGGGTATTATCCAATAATCCTTAAATCTACAGAGGAAAACTCTTGTTTTGAAACTGTGGTGGAATGGAACATTAAACAAAGCTAAATCCCTCATGGCATGTTTACAACAGCATTGCTTTGATGTATTGAGAATCCAGTAACTCAGACTGTGAAGTTGAAACTTTAACTCTCTGTTGCTTTGGATAGCAAACACTTTAAAACAAGTATGCCATGTAGGGAAAGATGCAATCTATAAAATGTGCCTATTTACTGTGGAACTTGAGTTGTGAATTTACTAACTTGGGTTTTGCACTAACTCTGGTTTCAACTTCTTTTTGCTCAACCCCTCCCATTCAAATGCTTCAGCAAATACTAGTCTTTTAGGTACAGTAGTGTTTAAAATGATCATAAGCCTTAGGTGACCCAAAGGTGCTTTTTCAAGAGGCAACTGGACTTTCTGGTTTTTCTTTGAAGATAGCAATAGCAATAGCACTTAGACTTATATACCGCTTTACAGTGCTTTACAGCACTCTCTAAGCGGTTCACAGAGTCAGCATATTGCCCCCAACAATCTGGGTCCTCATTTTACCCACCTCGGAAGGATGGAAGGCTGAGTCAACCTTGAGCCGGTGAGATTTGAACCGCTGAACTGCTGAACAGTCAGCTGAAGTAGCCTGCAGTACTGCACTCTAACCACTGCGCCACCTCGGCTCTTAGATATTTTGCTTCTCATCCAGTCTACAGCACAGTCCTTTCAATAGTTCCAAGAAGGCGCCACACCCATTTGCACTACTCAGGTGACCCTGATGACACAGAGAAAGCTCCAGGTGACCTCAAGGACTCTCTAAAAGAATGCAGATGACCAGCTGTCTGCAAGGAGTATAAATCCTTCCATTTCCCCACCATCCAGCCAGAGCTGAAGAAGCTTCTTGGATGAGAAGCGAAATGCCTTCAAAGAAAAACCAGAAAGTCTTCGTAGTAGCAGTCCAATCTGTTTCTATATGTGGAGTGATGGTACCATATCATCCTTCAGTTACCATGGAATAACCTTTGAACTAATAATGTTGCGGTAATAATATCCACTCTGTGAAGTGATCTGTACTCCTTAAATGTACAACTTCCACTAGCTTGACGTCAAAATTGTACAACTTCCAACAGCTTAATGTCAAGACGTCAAAATTTGTGCCGTGTGTCAAGGCCCCCAAAATAGACAAGACTCAAGCTATTTGGGGTACAGATTTTTCAGAAGTTTTAAACCACAAGATTGGTTTTTTAAGCATGGGCAAATCTTAAACCATGCAGATGGTTTTTAAAAAACCAAACCAAAGCGAAACTTCTCAAGGTCACAAAATGATTACTTGCAGGCTTCATGAATGCCACCTGTCAGACTCTAGATGATTTAAGATGCACTGGAGGATGCATTTCATCTCTACCATTGAATCAGGTTTAGCTTCCCGTTCTATACATAGAAGAGTCTGTGGGTGGAATGTGTTCTGCCTCAACGTTGGAGCAAAGTGTGATGTGTTGGCATGCATGCAGTAGTAACTTCACTCCAAGCCATGCTTGTTACTTTTGCTAGGGTTTCATTGTAGAGCCTTCTAGCCAGGGGTGAAATTCAAAAATTTTCCCTACCGGTTCTGTGGGCATGGCTTGGTGGGCATGGCAGGGGAAGGATACTGCAAAATCCCCATTCCCTCCCCACTCCTGGGGGAAGGATATTGCAAAATCTCCATTCCTACCCCACTCTGGGGCCAGCCAGAGGTGGTATTTGCTGGTTCTCCAAACTACTCAAAATTTCCGCTACCGGTTCTCCAGAACCTGTCAGAACCTGCTGAATTTCATCCCTGCTTCTAGCCTCTTTTGAATATGGTAATGGAAGGATAAGATATATATATATATATATATTAAACAGGGGACCTTCAGCGAAAGCATTCAGTAATAAAATATATTTTTGTCTAGAAACATTTGCAGTATTGCTTAAAATCAGTCATTGTTAGCAATGATGAAATAATGGCATAGATCCGAAGAAAAGTCAGCCTCAGCTTACTTGAGAATTGTGTTATTGGCAATAATATTGATGTACTAAGACAGTGGTTCTCAACCTTTCTAATGGCGTGACCCCCCCCGCCACCGCTGCGCCCCTCCCCACATGGGATGAGGTGACGGGGCATGGCACCAGGGGTGAATGCTCCCAGTTCGGGGCGCCGAACAGCCCCCCCAAAGGGGTCGCGACCCACAGGTTGAGAACCGCTGTGCTAAGACATCCTGAAAATACATTTTATGCCCCTAATTCTGCATGGACATCTTTCTTCTGGTATATAGTTTTGAGACTAAGACAAGTTGTACTCTAAAAAAGTTAATGGTTTCTGTCTGCTTATTGCCCCTACAGTCTGTGTGCCTTTTTGAAAACATTTTGAAAAGAGTATTGGAGAATCTCCTGGACAATGTCTAATGGAATAGGTAGAGACTGGGACTGGAGGCTTCAGTCAAGCTCAGATTAACAATATAAAGAACCTTCCCATCTTCTCTTACTTTTTATAGCTCCTACCTGCCACTTCACAGTGTTCAGGAAATTAAAACACACACACACTCACTCACTCACTCACTCACTCACTCACTCACTCACACACACACACACACACACACAC
This sequence comes from Thermophis baileyi, assembly GCA_003457575.1. Taxonomy (NCBI): domain Eukaryota; kingdom Metazoa; phylum Chordata; class Lepidosauria; order Squamata; family Dipsadidae; genus Thermophis; species Thermophis baileyi. Next base: position 1,048,181 of record QLTV01003776.1, read on the forward strand.
AAGCTTGGGTGGAGGGCACATGTAGTAGAGGGGTATATATGTTGATGAGGGGCAATTTTTTTTAATTTACTTTCTTAAACAAAACTAATTTCTCAAATTCACAAGGAAACTTCAGTAGACAATATATCAGCTGCCCGTTTGTAGTTTTCATTCATCTCTCAGTATGGATATTATTCCCAACAGTACATTCACATTTTTAAAAGTAAAATAGGAAAAACCCTTGAGTAGTAAATTAGGCATGTATAATAGGAAATACATGTCACAGAACAACAAAGAATTTCTAAATAAAAGTCTGGCCAAAAGTCGAGTTTTGAAGCCAATTAATGTAATCCTAGATTGTGTAATTGTGTCTAATCGTGTTCATACTGTGTTACCTTGTCTCTCATCCTTTGATTCCCTCTTTAATCTCTCCTTCCTCATTTAAATAGTGTTTGCAAATTCTTTGAGGAGAGATTGTCTATCTTGTTCATCTCTGATACTCTGTAATACAGAGATTAACTGTGTTGTGCTTGATGTTCTTTACAAATCTTCAAGATGATGATTTTGGCTAGACCATTTCTATTCTCACATTTTTAAATTTGCAAGGTTTTTAGATGGCAGTTTGCTAATATGTGTTCTGACCTAGGCTTCACCAAATCAGAAACAGACTCCTTGTCCCGAAAAACCCCTTTTTATTTGGCTAATGTGAATTGTTAGCATTCACATCCAGCAAAGTCCCGGCAAACAGTCTTTCAAGGGGTGAGTTGCAAACACAGACCTTATCAGTCCTTGGATAGTTGCCAAGCTGATAGCTTCTTGACCCAAAGCTGAACAAGGAAATACTTGGCAAGGAGTCTCTGTGAGGCACAACTCAGATAAGCCAATCTTCATATGAATAATGAACTAATTGTCTCCTGCAAACACCACTCCCCTTTTGCTCCTATTTATTTCCTATGGGAGGGGCTATTCAGCGTCCCCTTGTGCTTTTACTCCCGAGTTGACCTCTGTTCCTTAATTGTTCCCTTCTCCTGACAGCTCTATGCATGCACACATCGGGAACAGGCTCCAGCTGTTCTTCAGCCCCACTTATCTCTGACTCCGAAGGTAGCTGATAACTGTCGGACGGCCCTGGCCCCATCTCTGCCTCCGACGCAGAGCACTCATCAGAGCCTTCCCCAGACTCCAGGACTGGCCCATGTTCCTCCCCAACCTCCTCACTGTCCGAGTCTGCCGCCAGCTCCGCTGGCTGCTGGCGGGCCACAACAATATGCTTATTCTGTTTATATGCAAGGATAACTGATAGGTATGCAGGATAATTCATTGGATCTTCCTCTTTATTTCATCTTTAGTTCACTAAAGTCATTGGTCACAGTTCCATTACCTTGCACTTCTCATTGAGTCATAATTTTGCCATGTAGCATGAATATTGGGTGTGTGCGTGCGAAATGATATCATAAATTATCTGGGCAAATGACATGAATGACATACTGTATATAATTTGCATCTTGATGTCATGAAAGCCTGACACAAATAATATAATTCCCATAATTCCCATAATAACAAAAGTTATTATGGCTTCTACTGAATGGCAAAGCATTAGAGATCCACCATTTTTTAAAACATTCCAATGATAATATTCTAAAATTATGTATAAGGACATTAATAGAAAGCATTGAACAGTGTCATTATAAGGCTGCATTAGATTGTGGTTAAAATAAATTATTTCTATTGCTTAATAGTAACACTATTATAAGCTGTCCGTAAGTAAGTTAATAAGTTCCAAGGTGATCCAATTTTCACAGTGAGTAATTTATCCTCACACATATGTGCTTGATTCCATGGGAAACTATAAGAGCCTTAAATATATTGCACAATTGTTATCCTCTGGAAATCCTGCTCTTCCTTAAATTTCATTTGGGTATTGCTCATTTAGCACATTTGAGACCGACATATGCAAAATTAAGGGTAGAAGCCTATCTTTACTTAAAAAAAGAAGAGAAAGATATTGAAAGATAGGATTTAGCCCCAGTCATGATTTATACACTTGCAAGATAAAATTTTCAGGTAATCCTTGAACTACAAGTAATGGAACTCAGAATTTCTGTCATAAATCATGAAAGTCGTAAGTTGAAGCACCCTTGTGATCAGATTTGATTTTATGATTTTTATTTTTATTTTGCATTGGATGCTGTGGCCATTAAGTGAATGAATTAATATATTCCTATAGGCGTTTTTTGCTGGGAAAGGAAGGCTGGAAATCAGCAAAAAAATAAATAAATTGTAAATTGTAGTCATGTGACCACTAAATGTTGCAACCAGCTGTAAAGGTGAGCCAGTTGCCAAGCATAAAACTGTAGCCAAGTGACTATGGGATAATGTGTAGCTGTCAGAACTATGGAATTGGGTCACAAGTAGCTTTTGGGGTTCTGTCATAACTTGGAACGGTCCTTAAGCGACTCCTCTTGTAAGTCAAGGACTACCTGTACATTTAGCAATAGCAGTAGACTTACATACTGCTTCATAGTGCTTTACAGCCTTTTCTAAGTGATTTACAGAGTCATCATATTCAGGGGTGGGTTCTAACTTACCTCGCTGCCGGTTCGCTTCCTCCTGCACCACGTGGGCGCGCCTCGTGGGTGCGTGCGCACTTTGCGTGTGCACGCATGCACAGTGCAAAAAAATTAAAAAATCCCCCCCCCAAAAAGCCAAAAACAAGATGGCGATGCATGCGCAGTGCCAGAAACTCGGCTTCTGCGCATGCGCAGAAGAAAAAAAAAACCCAGAAAAAATTCCTCCCAAAAAAATTCCCCCAAAAAATTTTTCAAATTTTTTTTTTAAAAAAGATGCCGGCATCCACGGACTGGCACCGACTGAACTGGATCCATGACATCATCGTGAGATCACCAGCAGGTTGCTACCGGTTCAGGCGAATCGGTCCAAACCGGGAGGAACACACCTCTGATCATATTGCCCCCAACAATCTGAATCCTCATTTTACTCACCTCGAAAGTATGGGAGGCTGAGTCAACCTTGACCCTGTCAGGATCGAACTGCTGGCAGTCGGCAGAATTAGCCTGCAATACTGCATTCTAACCACTGCGCCACCAGAGCTTTAGGCCTTCAGGCAGGTGGTCCAATAGAACGTATTAAAAAACTCCTATGCTTATCAACTTTTTAAAGTTAGAAGTAGATTTTTCCTATTTATTAATTACGTTATGAGAATACATAAAAAGACATGCGTTTATTCCATTTTGTCTTTTTTACCAGTTACATGTAATCATCTTGTTTTTAAATCTGCTGCAAATTACAACAAGAACTATTTTTAAAACATACGGAGACCCAATCAGTATTAATTGACGTGAGGTTTTATAGCACCTAGCATCTGGAATATGAAATGTAACCTATGTTTTAGTCAGTTAACAGAAAACAATCCCTTATCTTGTTAGGAAATCACTGGGGACATCCTGTCATTGTAAACTTCCTCTGTTAAAAGTCCAGACTCTTGGCATAATTTTCTGTAAAAGTTAAGCATTGTAATACAGTTTGAAGGATCTTTTATTTCAGATTCTTCCTGGATAACATTAGCATGAAGTCTTGATGCCAGCATGATTATATTAAGAAAAGGCGATTAAAAGGTAAAATATCTTGATAGTGACATTTGAATCAACCAATTTGTATCTCAGATAGGACAAAATTACCCAAATGGATGGGTAATTTTGATTTCACTCAACAAACTAGATTAAGATATGATTATAACTCTGTGTTTTAGTATGTTCTGTGGACTTTGCCAGTCTCTCCGCTTCATTGTTTTCTTCTTCTTCTTCTTCTTCTTCTTCTTCTTCTTCTTCTTCTTCTTCTTCTTCTTCTTCTTCTTCTTCTTCTTCTTCTTCTTCTTCTTCTTCTTCTTCTTCTTCTTCTTCTCCTTCTCCTCCTCCTCCTCCTCCTCCTCCTCCTCCTCCTCAAAACTCTTATTACAAGAGTACTTAGAAGTGTCGGGCTTTTTTCATCTTTTCTTGTAATAACCTATATTTCCCTGTTGCATTTCGAGAACATCAGTGGTTTGTTCTAGATGAGCTGGCTTTTAGAGCTGAAATCAGAAATGATTGAAAAATCATGACATGATTTTAACATGCAACAGGCCAGTCTCCTTTCTGTGTCACATATTTTCTGTTATTGCTTAATTACCATTGAACCATCAACATCCTGGGAAGCAAAACTTACCTTGATGATAATGGAGAAGATTCTTCCAAGGCTAATTCCAGGATGTAGGAATTGTGTGGGGTTACAGCCATTATGAAGGTGAGAAGGCATAAATAGTGATGTATTCCTTGTACTGCTTTCTCCTTTTTGTTCATGTCAGGGAAACAGATTAGAAGTTTCTATTTCTACTTCAGTGGCAAACCATATTTGGTTGTTGAGAATTATGCAGCAAACTGTCATTTGTCAGAAATGTGGATTAGACATAAAAGTAAGCACAATATAATTAGTTCTTTTGCACAATGATGTATTGATATAATCTGTAAGAGGTAGTAGACTGCAGTATAGAAAATAACTGAAAGAATACCCTTCCAGCCATTTTCCATTCTATGGATCAGTTTGAATGGAACAATTTATGAAGGAGGGCAGATGATAAGACCAGCATCACATAGTGACCTCTCACTCTTTTATATGTTTGTTGTGATATTGCATGGATATACAAAAGGGTTGGAGTTTGCATTGTGACAGCACAAACATACTTCCATCTTTTGCTCCTATGAATTCTGTTGTGAGCCGGTCAACTTCTGATAAAAGCAGGAGGGAGACAGTGATCTGAGCTGAAGACAAATGCGGGTTCAAGGATGATGGGAAATGGAATGCTTTGCCTATAAAGACTACACAACTAGATCTCAGTATTTTTAAATCTGGAACTCAGATTTAATTGTAGATAGTGGAACAACTCCCTCTTTGTATTCAGAGGATATTGAACATTTCAATAAAGGATTCTGTTTCCAGGGGTTGTATTTATCTGTTGAACTCCATAGTTAACAAGTAATATTTGAAAGGAATGAAACTTTCCATGAGTAAAATTTAGAAAATTAATGGAATACACTGTAGTTTCCAAAGCAAGGTAAAATGTGGGCAGAAAATAATTCACCCAAGAAATTAAGGGTTAAGGTTTTTGTAGGCACTGTTGTCCTACACTTTCCATCCTGGGTGCAATTATTTAAGAACAGATAGTCTCTGCCAAAACCTAGGTTGCAGAAAGGGTGTTTAAAGAACAATTTGCCTGCATCTTATCCTAGAGTAACATGGCTAAAAGCCATATGATTTTGAGGTGATCAGCTGTCTGTCAGGGAGAAAAAGATTTCCTAATAATGGAGTCCTATGGACTTAAAAATAATGTTATTTTCTTGGTGCTTTTCTTTAGTAAGCTAAGAAATGCAGATTACACAGGTTGGGCTGCAAAATGGTTTTCACAAAAGAAGATTGTGAATGCTTAAAGTGAAGATTTCCCGAGTCTTTACTTCAATCATTGATATAGACAAATAATACATTCACCTGTTGGCAACAGTAATTTTTTCAGGACAGTATAGTACATTGAATTATTAAAGTAATCTTCCGTTAAATAAACAGTGAAGTCAACGGAGTTATAAAAAGTGTATGAAGGCACTGAAGATTGGTACATTGTGGTAAGTGAGAAAAGCAAAAATCCAGGTTACACTCTGTGCACTAAGCTTATACTATGGTCTGCTTAGTTTGATGTATGAATCCAAGCATTACTGATTAATTGAGATTTATGTGTAGGCAACGTTTTGCAGCTGCTTGCTTTCAGTATTTTTTTTTTCAATTGCTGAGAGCTAGAAAAGCTGTGGTCACAATAATATGATGAAAACACCAAAAGGGGCAGAAACAGAGTTTCCTGACCTAACTTTTGATGTGTAAATATGTGCATATTTGCATATGCCCATATAAAAGAGATCACAGGATCTCTTTTACTGCTTGTTTTTAAAATGCATGAAAGAGTATCGCTATAATTTAGTATTTTATGACATAATTTGAGGGGGGAACCAGAGGTGGGTTCCTCCCGGTTTGGACCGGTTCTATAGAACCAGTAGTAACTTGGCGGCCTGGGTCATAGAACCTGCAATGACCCAGGCCTGCCATGCCCTCGAACTGGTTCTTTCAGCGGTGCCATAGGTGCTGCCATCTTGCTTTTTGCTTCTGCGCATGCACAGAAGCTTTTTTTAAGCACTGTGCATGCACAAAGTATGCACGAAGCGCACTGCACATGCGCAAAGTATGCGCAAAGCACACTGCACATGCACGAAGTACACACGAAGCACACTGCACATGCACAAAGTACGCGCGAAGTGCACTGCATATGTGCAAAGTACACGCGAAGCACACTGCACATATGCAAACTACGCACGAAGCGCACTGTATGCGCGAAGTACACACAAAGCACACTGCACATGCACGAAGTACGTGTGAAGCGTACTGCGCATGTGCAAAGCATGCACGAAGCACACTGCGCATGCACTTCAGAGTGATCCTCTAACCGAGTAACTTGAATGTTGACCAGAGATTTGCAGTTAATAATTAAAATATATATTATTTGGTAGGACGTGCCTGCCTCTGCGCAGGTAACAACATGCAGAGGATCTTCTGCTGGCTCGTGCCAGATTTTGCATCAGCAGTTGCTGAAATTAGACTTTCACAAAGTTGGAGCTTCAAACTGATTTTGTTCTCTGAAGGACAGGAAGCACAAGTGAAAAGACTGGAAAATAAGGAAGGCTTGGTGTGTGGAAAGGAGCCTCTGTGACAAGTTAGGGCATTAAATGTGGGGGGGGGGGAGAATAGGAATATGTGAAAAGAGTAGGTCTCTCAAGCCACAAGTGAGAGCAAACCAGAAGAAGAAGAAGAAGAAGAAGAAGAAGAAGAAGAAAACGAAGTCAGGAAATTGCCACAGGAAGGGAACCGTTTCTTAACTTTCACGTTTCAGACAGGATTACTAGCTGGCCTGAAGTTTAGATGACTGCTCAGTTTTACTGGCAGGATCTATAATTTCCCCCAGTAGTCCTGTATTCTGTTCTCCTTGATTATCATAAGGGATTTGAAAAAGCAAAACAGCAAAAATGCAGAAAACAATTTTTCTTCTCCAGCACACTGGTCCAAAGTCCAGAAAAATGCAGTGCCAAGAGCCTCAGCAGTTCTTTCCTAGATAGGCATGTCTGTGATTTGAAGGCCTTCCCTGCCTTTCTTGCTTGTCACTTTGGCTGTGGATTCTGACTCCAGCAACTTTTTGCACTAAATTCAATCCCCATTACTGGTCTATAGCTGCTCTTCTGCCATTATCGAAACTGCTGAAGCTGGTCTAAAATCCTACAAAGAATTTTTTTGAAGCCCCCCCCTTCCATTAATTGGCTGATGTATTGAGTGTATGTGAGTGTTCCACCCTAAATCCTAAGCACAGAATTACATACAGGAGTGGGTTTACAAGAGCTGCCTCTTGTCTTCCTAGTACAGCGGTATGACGGGAGAAGCTGCCATGTGGACATTGTTGAAGCTCTTAGCAGGATTTGCAGGATAAGCTCCCTTTGTTTAAAAGGAATGTTTCAGTGATTTTTCTAGACCAGGGGTGTCAAACTCAAGGCCTGCGGCCCGCATCCAGCCCGCGGGGTGCTTAGATCTGGCCTCGGGGCTGCCCTGGAAATAGCGAAGGACCGGCCCACGGTGCCTCTGCCACCAAAAATGGAGCTTGGGAGGGCCATGTGCGGCCCTCTTGAGCTCCATTTCCGGCTGTGACGGCCTCTTGCAACCTTCTGCCAGCAAAAATGGAGCTTGTGAGGACTGCACGCGGCCCTCCCGAGCTCCCTTTTCGGCTGGACCGTTTCCTGCAACCCTCTTGAGCTCCGATTTCGCTGGCAGAGCGCTCGGGCCACCACAGGTCCCCCCGACATGTGTGATGTCGAGCTGGCCACGGCCACTCAGCCCCCTGAGGTCAAACACAACCCTTAATGAAATCAACTTTGACACCCCTGTTCTAGACATTTCCACCACAAAGATGATACAAGGCAAGGTGGGAGGAGTGACCATCCATTCAGCTTACCAAATTACTTTTATTTATATACTTAGGCAAGTTTATCTAGTTTATCTATCCCAATTCAGCCCACAGTTTATTGAAAAGTTGGTGGTGGAGGGTTGGAGCTGTGAGTTTCTCAAAAGCTTAGTCAATAGTGTATGGATATAATCATGCTTCTCTTTTTAATCCGGCAGCTTTTTAATAGCATTGTTTTTCTTGCCTTTCACTACCAAGAGAGGTTAAGCAATAAATGGGAGCTGGGAAAGGGGCTTTTTAGATCTGGTGGTTTTTAAAGTAGTAGCCCCAGGACCTTAAATCAAGATTAGGATTGTGGTCTGGACAGGAGGCAGATTTAACCTTTTCTGTCCATATTGTGCTCTTGATTAAAATAGTGACTATCAGCCTTTGCCAAGATGTTGCCTTTACCAGTCTATTAGAAATAGAAAAGACTGTTCTTTGTTTGTATCTGGGCACTAAACTGTATGTTGTCAGGTTTGTTTCAGTGAGTGTGAATCGGTGGTGGTAGTGAAGAAAATTGGTGATGGTAGTATTGCAGAAAACTTGCTAGTTCATATTCTTAAATGATTAAAGACAATTTTGACACACAGTTTTGGCTATGAATTTTATTTGTCATAACACTCGATATAAGGAAGTGATTGGCATAGCCATCTCTAACTTGTTGCCTTTTAGATGTCTAGAGACTACAATTCTTCTGATCCTCATCAGCATGAGCAAAAATACTGCTGACTAGGGAATATTGCAATTATTCTTCCACAGAAAGGAGACCATCTGTTGAACATGTTGGACTAGTTTGTTATGTATCTATTCCTACAGGTGTTGAAGGTTAATATATCTCATAAATGAGTTAATACTACCCTGGTTGACTTCCTGTATTTTAACGCACAAACAAAATAGCAATATTCATTTTTGCTTTACACTTTTTAATGGCAATTATGGGATATATTTTTAAACAGTAAATTAAAAGACACTTAAAAGATAATCTGTTCTGCATACTTCATTGGATGCATATAGACCAGCGGTTCTCAACCTGTGGGTCGCGACCCCTTTGGGGGTTGAATGACCCTTTCACAGGGGCCACCTAAGCACGCGCTAGCCCGCCACGCCCCCTTTGTCACCTCATTGGGGGCGAGGCGGGGGTGGCGGCGGGCAGGGGTCGCGGCATTAGGAAGGTTGAGAACCATTGATATAGACTGATTAGTGCTGTAGAGAAATCTGAGTTTATATGAGCTGGCATTCATATTTTTAAAAGATCTGCAGTCATTTTTTCCTTAATAGTGTTTTTTAAACACCTAGTACATAATGTAATGCAACATCTATTGAAAACCTCACTACAATAATTCACAGATATAAAAATGCATTTTAAGGGATTAATACAACCATGGTACTCCTGATTCAGACTGGTATGATGGCCGGGTTGAAAGGATTTAACTCTTCCCTCTTGCCATTTTGCCATGGAACAAAGACCGAATAATGTCCTTATATTTTGTTGGAAATTTTTATGGAGTAAGATTATGGTATAAATCTTCATGTCTTCCTTAACTCCTCCTAATAATTAACTGGGAAAACTAAAACTAAAAGGCTCAGTGAGATAGCCTCAATCCACAGAAGAACTGGCTGCAAACATTAAAGAGAGAAACATTAAAGAGAGAAAGTGATCATAGTGTTATAAAACCAGAACACTCCATCTTTCCCCAGAATACTCATCTTTTCCTGTTATGCTGCCCCCCCATATCTACCTGTAACAAAGGAATACTTCTCAACTGGTTTTTTTTTTTTTGCTTGAGTAGCTTAACGCATAAGCTAATTAATTGCTGCATATGCAGAAAAAAGGGACAAATAAATAAATAAAAAAATCCTAGCATTACTTTTTATATATTAAACAAAAACAGGCATTATCCATGCTGCAGCCATTTACCTCCCTGGGTAAATCAGCTGGGGGGTGGGGAAAGGCGGTATAAGGAATCCTTTCTAGATTTCAAACCCTTCCTTTGCTTCAGTCTCAGTCAGTGACAGTCACTAGTTTCAACATGGTGAGTGCGGCCGGTTTCAACATAGTGAGGGTGACTGGTTTCAACATGGTGAGACTGGTTTCAACATGGTGAGTGTAACTGCTTTCAACATGGTGAGTGAAACTAGAAGATCAAAGACCCAACCCTGCTGAATGTGCACTACATACCCATAAAGAGGAGGACTTCAATTGCCTGTACACAATGGCCATTTTGAAATCTGTATCCACCTCTGCCTCAGTGACAGGTTGGTGTTCTTGGTGTTTATACAGCTTGATTAATGGATTGCCCTGTTTGCTTACTCTTCCTGGATCAATTTGTTTGTTTTAAAAGGAAAAAAAAAAGTACCACACTTCTACCATGCTTGCTTTCACTAGGGCTAGAAAAAAATATTAACAACATTCCTGTTAATTCAGCTTGTTAAATAAAATTAAGTCAGGTCCATGTTTCACTGTTTCATCAAAGAACTTTCTCCCTCTTCTTCATCCCAAATGAAAAAAAAAAGTTATTTTGTAAGAAAAAAGTCAGGGACAGCAATGAGGGGCTGGAAAGTGCTAGTAGCTCCACTCGGCTACTACCATAGATGTAGTAGCCGAGTGGAGTGGAGTTGAGTGGTTGGCTTACAAGGCATTAAAGTGCAGCATGCAAACCAGAGCTCGTAAACCAACATAAGATGAAAAGGTCTTTCATTTAAAAGAGCTAAAAAAAACATAGGCATTTGGCTGGTTGGTGGTGAGTTGACAACAATTCGATGACAACAATCGATTACAACAAGACAAAAATGCAATGACAACAATTTATTTATTTTATTTATTTATTTATTTGTCAAACATGTACAAGATAGCAGGTATAGGTATAAACATAAACATAATCAAAGTGAATACAGATAGATGAAGACAATAGGACAGTAGGACAGGGACGGTAGGCACGCTGGTGCGCTTATGCACGCCCCTTACAGACCTCTTAGGAATGGGGTGAGGTCGACAGTAGACAGTCTAAGGTTAATCCTGCACACACACACACACACACACACAAAATACTGTTCATTCCTTGTGCTTGCATTGAGATATGTTGAAAGTGTGGTACCACCCTTAGTTTTACATGTATGTATACATAGGTATTGTCACTACCTTCTTCCAGATTTTTTTTAATTTTCTCCATCTTCCTAATATTTCTCAGTGGAAGTTTGCAATCCACATTTGGTGAAAATACATTTGTTCAAGTACGGAAAGAAGTGAATTCTCTTCAGACCATTGTAGAATTATTAGAGAACTGGTGTTATACTGCCATGTTATTCCATTTTCTATTTCTGACTCAATATCCCCCCCTCCCAATTCAAATGCATCTTACATGCAGCTAGAAACATTGAGTTCATTGTAGCTTGGCACAAGGAGGACATTTGAGCTCATTGAACAGGACCTAATTAGTAGAATCAATAGATGAAATCAAAATGTCAATGGACTAGAAATGAAATATATTTTGGGTGAGGACAAAAATGACCCTGTCTAATCCAATGGTCATTCAGAAACAAAACAAAATCCCCAAACAGGTAGATGTTCAGTGCCCCTCTCATCTGCAGCCCTCCCCGATGGCTGATTGTTTTTATCTCAGTTAAATGTGTGATTGCCCTTCATTCTTGTGAAAAAATACTAGCATTCAAATATAATGGCATAACTTATGGTCAGGTTGCAGAGTATCTTCTGGCAGCTCGCACTCTACCTGCTTCTGTTGTCCATCCTGTTTTGGGGAGAGAAACTGCGGAGGGGAGGGAAGAAATAGGCACCTTGCACAAAAGCTGGTTTGTGTTATCTAGCCATTACCAGGCAAACAAATAGAGGCTTAATTGGGGATCGACTATCTGGAAGCAAATATAACTCTCGCTTTTGTTTAATACATTGCTCTTGCTGATTTGCAAAAACTCCGGTGAAGTGAAATGTGACTGGATGGGCATGAACATGTTGTTTTCTTTATGCAATAAACTCACAGTGACCTACATGGATGAAATGGAGTGGCACTAATGTTGTTAGGTTTTAGCGACTGTTTTCCTGACCAAAGTGGGCTGGGTGTCTTTTTGGAAGGGTTGATGTGGGATCCATTTTAAATTCAGTGCATTATTTAAAATCTTTCCTAGCAAGCTGTTATCTTTTAATTCTTTTTCTAAAGCAGCTATATTATAGTCACGAATGCTTGTGAATGTATAAGTGGCTAGAAAAATCTTTATTTCCTAAAACATGGGTAGACACACAAGGGGAAACCACCAGCAAATCTTTCCTCTTCTAAATTACAGAAAATGTAGGAAAGAATAAACACGCATGAACTAATGTGCCTAGAAGTTATGATCCGACAATCATCCAAAGCTTATAGCTACAATATGTTCCCTACTTCTCTCTGCTGTGCTCCAACATATTTTCCTGGTTTATTAACTGAGATCATATCAGAATGGAGGTTAGAGGTTAGATGAGAGGTTAGGATTGGCATCCTAGAGGAGCAAGGCAAGAAGCATGTTACACATGGCATGTGGCTGCAACTTCATAAAATGTAGAGTATTACATGAAGCTTTGGGAAATTGTCCAATATTTTTCAGATGAAAAAAAGTCCATCTAAAACAAGAGAATGAAATTCATTTGCCTGGAATGCAGTTTGCAATGCATGGAAAGTTTCATTCTAGTAAACATCTGTAGGAAGGCTGAAGGAAAATTAAATGAAGATAAATTAAGCAGGCTTTTTTTCAGGATTTGGGTAAGATTGCCCATTCCTATTTGGATGTCGTTGTATATGTTTATACTTAAAAAATGTAAACAATTGCTCTTTTTTATACAATGAATGGAATTTTCCTTCGTTATATCAAGGTGAAATAGCGTGAATGGTATATGAAAGAAGGTAACATAGGAAATGTGTATATCAGGGCATTTGAAGAGGGACAGGATCCTGAATTGGTGTTTATTTCTCCAGTAACTAGACTAGGTTTATTGTGGAGAGGAAGAGAGGTGTATGAGAGATAGTCTTCTAATACCACTATCTGGATTTAAGAGTTGTAGAAAGGGGAAAAAAATGAGGAAGACTAGTGTAGCTCTACTCCAAACATTCTTAGAAATTGCCATTCTGCATTGGGCAATATTTAATGGAACTTAATATACCTTATTATAGCCAAAGCCCAGAGACAAATCTTTAATGGAGACTTTTGTTAAACTAGAAACAATTTTAAAGAAAGCCATGACAATGTAACTCTATAGAATGGAGATTTACAATATTTTGGGCCCAGGGATCTGCATTTATTTACTCTATGAAATTATGGTTTTAATAATCATAAATAGATGTAATAATTTCCCCTGTCTGGCAAAATTAAATCCACTAACAACTCAAGTGGTACAGCATAAGATCATAGTGAAAATGTTACTTTAGTTTGCAGTTATAAAATGGCTGGATTGCATTCAAATACAGGCTGAGTTTGCATATCCTACTGAGCGTAATGTGCTTTGGGTTCCGCTTTATGGATGAACACAGCCACTTATAGTTTAGCAGGTTGCATTGATAGGACAACATGACTGAAACAGTCTTGTTTACTACTGTTTTATGAAATGGGATTGAATTATTGATGTCTAGTTCACTTCTTTTATTTCAATGAGATCAAAAACATGATTGAGAAATTTAGTCTGGATGCAGCCCACTCTTCTCTATTTACTCTAGTATTATTGCTTGCATATTGTGTGAGAAGGACAAAGTAATTTAGTGTTCATTTTACTGGTAACCTTATTTGGAGGATGACCTTCTCCTTTTTCTCATTTCCAGAGCTCCACCATGGGAGGTAAACTGAGCAAGAAGAAGAAGGGTTATAATGTGAATGATGAAAAGACCAAAGATAAAGACAAGAAGGCTGAGGGGACAACAGCTGAGGAAGGGGAGGCTACAAAAGAGAATGAGTCAAGCCAGCAGACCACCACGGAGACTGCAGAAGTGAAGGAGAATAACAAAGAGGAGATGGGAGACAAGGATGCCCAGGTAGCTGCCAACAAGACAGAAGAGAAGGAAGGGGAGAAAGGTGTAAGCCCAGAAGAACCGAAGAAGCCAGAACCAGAGAAGCCGGACACTCCGGGTGACACAAAAGCAGAGCCTCCGAAGAGCACTGAAACCTCTAAGGAGGAGCCGAGCTCAGATGCTCCTCCAGCCAGCAGTGACACCCCGAAATCCTCAGAGCCCAGTGGTGATGCAAAAGCTTCCCAGCCTTCAGAGGTCACAGCTACTAGTAAAGGAGATGACAAGGGCAAGGAGGAAGGGGAAGCCAAAAAGACTGAGGCTCCTGCAGTCCCAGAAACTAAAAGTGATGTGGCCCAAGCTTCAGACTCAAAACCCAGCAGCAGCGAGGCTGCACCTTCTTCCAAGGAGACCCCAACAACAACAGAAGCACCTAGTTCTACTCCTAAGGCCTCAGAGCCTGCAGCCCCACCAGAGGAAGCGAAACCATCTGAAGCTCCAGCAGCAAACTCGGATCAAACCATAGCAGTGAAGGATTAAATTGGACAGCCTATTGCAAAACAAAACAAAATTAACCACTTAAAACAACCTGTGTCTTTTTTTTTTAATTATCTTTTCCCCCCCAAGCTCTACTAACTTGTTACGTAGCTGAACTGTATTGCCCAAGAAAACAAGCAAGCAAGCAAGAAGTGTCCCATTAAGTTAAGGGGGATGGGGGAATGGTCGACATGGGGTAATCTAAATAGTATTTTTGTGGGGGAAATATCTAATATAGTTTCTGCCAACTTCCCAAAAATCTCTGCATTTCATTAAGAAGACAACCCAGTTTGTCTGAAAGTGCAGTATGCCTCTTTCTGTTCTCCTACTTCTTTTCTTCCTTTTCCTCCTGACCTGCTCTAAATGCACTCCACTTATCTTTTCCTTCCTTTTTCCTAGGAGGGATGGAGGAGCAATGATAGGATGAATTCTGCCTTCTGGGCCAGTGCCACACCAATCAAACCTTTATAAAAGCAGTATTTCTTGTCGGTTCTTTAAAAAATTTATTTACAGGCTTTATCATTTTGTATTTTTTATGCAGTGGATGAATGGCAACTTTCAGACAAAACTCACATAGCTGTCAACATTTTTTTCTCAATGCCAATCCTGCAATTCTTCTTCTTCTTCTTCCCCAAATATTTTTGGGAGTTAAAAAAAATAGTTAAAAAAAAAAGCATTCTCATCCTACTTAGCCTACCTAGATTTCTCATGACGAGTTTAATGCATGTCTGTGGTTGAGTGCACCTGTAGTTCTGTTTATTGGTCAGTGAAAATGAAAAAAAAAATCTGCGTTCATTGCAGTTCCAGTTTCTCTTCCATTCTGTGTCACAGACACCAAGTCACCTCTCATTGGAAATAAACAAAAGCAAAAGCAAAATGTACAATGGATGCATTGAAATTATATGTAATTGTATAAATGGTGCAACAGTAATAAAAGTTAAATAATTTAAAAAACATTTCAGGTGTTAGCGGCTGCAATTTTATTTAGATTAACTTCTCTCACTAATAGCGAGCCAGTGTGGTATAGTGGTTAAAGTGCTGGACTAAAAGCAGGGAGGCCCAGATTAGGAACAGAAGCCAACTGGGTGCTATTTGTCCAGTCATTTTTTTCTGTGCCCAAATCAATATTAGGATCTGTCACAAGTCAGCAGAAAAACAAAACCTCCTCACTCCGTAATACATTGATAACTTCACTAAACTAAAGAGTACACAGTATAAAACTGTTAGTGGACACGGTATGGACCCCTCCCTCCTTTCTGGTTATCAAATTCTGGTACCTTCCTCTAAAAGGAGACGTCGTGTCTCTTCCAAAACAGAATTTAGCAAAGTCAAAGCTATTGAGAACGTTGACAAAGATTGAGACAGGTCCCCAAGGAAGAGAGATAAGCTGAGATCAAGACGAAGCAAAGCAAGAGAGAAACGGATTGAAAATGGATTGGGGTAGTTGGGAATCAGAAAACACATGTACAGTCAGAAATGAAAATTATAGGAGGAACTGCTTTAGGAGTTGTTTATGATCCATGGCACAGATAAAATTAAGAAATAAAGAAGTTTCCTATAGAAGCAGGGATGTGCAGTAGCTAGTTTGTCCCAGTACTCTTGGACTCTGAAATATTTGATTTCTTTAGTGATACCATGGCTCAAGCAGCAGGACTGCAAGACTGGTCACCAAAGGTATTGCTTTAACCCTGCATGAGCATTGCACGAGAGCAAATGTGGCCATTATCATTAGTGAGTATTCTGACTCAATAGCATCATTTGCTAGTCCATCTGTTCATCGCATGGAAAATTATGTCTCAGTATATCTATATCTATATGTACCTATATCTGGAGATTGCTATAGCTTTTCCAAAGTTGATGTTTTGAAGGTACAGTGGACCTATTTCTTTTGGTCTTGTTACTAAAGAATTAGGGAGTCAAAATCTAACACACGTAAAGGGCACCAAATTGAGAAAGAGCCACTAATTCTGAAGACATAGTGCATAATAAAGACAAAACTATTTAAGTATAACCTGCTTCATGCTCTGGGTAGATATTTTATGAACTAAAAGAAAAACCACATATTGTAATAAAATGTGGATGCCTTCAGAGGAGGACCACCAAGAACGTGGTTGGACTTAAACTCCTGTGAGGAATTATTAAAGCAGTGTTTTTCAACTTTGGCCACTTGAAGGTATATGGATTTCAAAACTCCCAGAATTCCCCAGTCAGCGGGAATTCTGGGAGTTAAAATCCACATATCTTCAAGTAGCCAGGGTTGAGACACTGGATAAAAGTGGGTATGTTTAGTCTGTGGAAGACAAGTCTGGGAGAAACATGAAAGTAATCTTCAAATATCTAAATGATTGGCATATAGAAGACAGAAGGGATTTGGTTTCTGTTGTCTTAGACGGCAGGGCCAGAATCAAAGGACTGAAACTACAGAGAAGTAGATTCAAGTACTGTAGATACAGGAATTTCCTGATGGTATGTTTCTTCTAAATGAAGGTATTTAAACAGAGACTAGATAAATTCTCCAAATTGTTTCAGGGATTCAAACCCTGAGCAGGAGGTTGGACTAGGTGGCTTCTGAGGTTTCCAGGTCTCTCATTCTATGATCAAGAAGTATCTATACCTGTAGAGATCTGGGCTACAGAACTCCAGAGGGCCACTAGATGACAAAGAGATATAGACAGGTCTTTCTTTGCTATCAGCTACTGGTTGTCTGAAGTTATGTGGCCCAGATATGATTAATAAATAAGATAAAGGAGAATTGCATCTAAATGGCATTTAGTCAAGGATATACAACATACTCAACATTCCTTGCATGTGTTAACTATTTCCATATTTTAACACCAGTGTTCCCTACCTAATGTTTCAATAAATTATAGGAGGTATTAGCAGTATAGTTTAAAGCAGGGGTGTCAAACTGGTGGCCCATGGGCCGGGATGCGTCATGCACAGGCCATGCCCACCCCTTCCTTTCCATGAAGGGAAAAAACATCACGAAACGTCATGTGACGGCAACATGACACTGCGAGTTTGACACCCGTGGTTTAAAGGCAAGAGTAGTAGAAGCACACTTCTATTTACATCCCATCTTTAGTAAAATGAGGATGTATTTGTCATCCAAATGAGACCAGTGAAGAGCAGACCTCTTAAAAGAATCCTATTTCAATTTTCAAGTCCTACCCTTAGAAAAAGCTGGACCTGGTTTTCAGAAACCCAACAGTTATTACAGTCTTTATCAACAAAATTGAAACTCCTGAAGACTATACAGGAGAGAGAACTTTCTAAGACAACATCTAAGCCCTGTAGGCCTTTAAATATCACAACCAGCCTCTGAAAATGTAAACGTGCCAGTATTTCAGAATGGATGGGAATATGTTTCTTACCTCATTGGCATTCTATGCCTACTGAAGGTTCTGGATCATTTTCAAAGAAATTTCCATGAGATTGCATTATAGTTGCTAGATGTTACATGGGTGTAACTGGTAGAAGCCAGGTATCTGTTTGCATTGGCTGCAGGTGGCAAAGCAGCTGAAACCAATACATCATTCTGGGTTGCAATTGCCATTCAGCAGCTAAGAATTACAGTGAAATCCAAGACCCTGTTTCATATGGCAAAATATTTCAATTCCAAATGGATATCTGCCCAATTAATCAGTCCAGTGAGTACCCAGGTATCATAATACAGGACACACTGGGTTCACTCCCTATCTTTTTATCCCGAGTGCATCTCCAATTCTATATGTTCTCCAGGAAACTGATACAGGTAGTCCTTGACTTACAACAGCTTGTTTAGTGACCATTCAAAGTTACAACGGCACTGAGAAAAGAGACTTGTGACTGTTTTTTCACATGACGGTTGCAACATCCCCATGGTCATGTGATCAAAATTCAGACGCTTGGCAGCTGACTCATATTTATGACAGTTGCAGTGTCCCAGGGTCATGTGATCACCTTTTGCGACCTGACAAGCAAAGTCAATGGGGAAGCAAGATTCACTTAACTATCACTAACTTAACAACTGCAGCAATTCATTTAACAACTGTGGCAAGAAAGGTCGTAAAATGGGGCAAAACTCACTTAACCATCTTACATGGCAACAGAAATTTTGGCCTCAATTGTGATCATAAGTCGAGGACTACCTGTACTAATTACCATATCAATGATATATAGTTTTATGCCACCAGATGACCTTGCCCAATAATTAAATGTAGATTTTAAAACATTAAAAAGAGAAAGCTGGATTTTGTAGATCACATGGTAATTATGGACAGTATTAAAAAAAAACCTCAAGAATTGTGGCAAGTCAACAATGACTAGGACCTGAACCGATGCATCAAGAAAGCACCTTAATCAGTGATCAGTGATGCCCATTCTTGATCTAGAATGTGTCCAAGAAAGAAATTATGTTAATGTTATTAAGACAGGTATTAAAAATGAAGAGTGTCAGCCTTTTAATTTTCCCCAGGAAAATTAATCCCAATTAACCAGCGTTATGGAAAAACACTCTGTTCTTAAAACAGACCTAAAACTAGCCTTAAATATATGCTATTAATATAATAACATATGGAATCAGTGGGACTAGCTTATAATTATTGAGATCGGTAGAATGTGATGAGCATTGACTTTACTATTGGCCAATTGGGCTAACCTTGCCAGACCAGGAAAGCTGATAGTAAATGCCATAGTTCAAGTATCTCAAGATCCCTATTAGCTATTGTGTCCCTATCATTCATCCAAGTTAACAGCTATGTGTGACAGAAAGCTAACTTTAACATGCCGTGAGTCCTTCACCTGAGATTAAATATATGAAGCCTGGACAAACAGAGAGTCCAAGACACCAAGGACTAGGAGATAATTTGACATTCCAGATTTTTAGCAGGAAGAATTACTCAAGGCATGAAATACACTTAAGTTATTCATATCAGGGCTCTACTTATCTGCTCTGCTTCAAAAGAGTATGAAGTGACTTTATGGCAAAGAGCAATAGCCAGTTGCATGATCAGTGACTATGCAGCTCAAAACCTGAAAATATAGAAGAGATTTGGTCAAAATGGAAGAAGAGGTTACCACATGTTGAACTCTGTGTTGCCCACAGCTGGCACATGGCAGAAGACACCCAACTGCCTTAACCATATCACAGTGTGAAAAACAGAATTCATACATCAAATATGCCCCAGCCCAAATAGAAAAGCCCTCCAGATCAGAAAAATAATGAAAATATAGGCAAGAAAAGCTTGTGGTAATTTCATTCCAGACCAATCTGGATTTCTGCCAACCAGGTATTTTTTTTCTGATCACCCTTTCAATTTCTGCATAGACATTTCTTCTGTTTTTTTGAAATCTTATTTCAAAATAAAAAATATACGGAAGCCTCATTTTAATAGATTAATTGGGAGGAAGGGTGTCTCTTGTTCCCCAAGTCTGTTGAGTCAAAAACAATGTCACTGAGCAACACAAATTTTTACAAATTATGTCCTTTGTGTTCTCTGACGTATAAAGTGCATTCAACTGAAGTCCATAAAAATCAAAGTTTTCACCATGTTTCAGGAAAGAGAAACAGATAAAAATGAATCAAGCTAAAAATAGTTTCATAGAATAATTACATTTTAGTTATTCACTTCATAATCCTGGAGATTCTCGTTCAAAGATAGAGACCGGATCTTGGAAAAGTTAGCTTTGTCAAAGTCTTATTGAAATTAATGAATTATTAGGTTGTGAAATGATTGTACAACTTTGGTAAAGAAATGATTTGTATGTAGTGACACCTTTTGATCTATCACCTCCTACAAAATCTGGATTTCAAAACTATTCAAGTGCTAGTTACTGAGATCTATGCAACAGTACAATCAGCCTTTCTTATAAAACGACATGGGAGGCAGCTGATTGATCTTCATAATTCTGTACTGGAATTAAGAAAAGATTATTAAAAAAAACCCACCTAGAATCAGGCAGAATTTTTCACTGAGGTGACTGAGCTAATTTCTAGCACCGAAAGCTAATATAAGGCTCAGTGATTGTTTAGAGGTAAGTTGTTCATTAATTCTCAATATGTGCTTGCTGCTCTAACACTATTCTGTACTTCACTTTACTTGATAGGCCTTGCTTACTTGACATCTGTCCACCACTGATGTGGTGATGGAAAATTCACAAATATCTCAAAAGAAGATGTTATTCTTTCCACTCCACCTACCACGATAGTGGGAAAGTGCCTACTTGCAAAATTGATGATGTGCTGCTTCCACTGGTCTTGAATTTATAATTTATAATAACATTAAGTATAACAACAGAGCAGACACCTTCAACGGGATTTTGGTTTAATTATATATGAAAAAGGGGAAGATCCGGTATCTCTTCTTTATATATAAAGTAAGGTGTATTTGTTTGTGTGTGTGTGCACCTTGTTATGAAATAATTAGCTTTTAAGTCATTTTATTTAAGAGTGTGAAACAAATCAAAACATTATCACATAAACTAATAAAATGCAATCCAAATTTTTGAAGCAGTACTAGGTTTCACCAACCAATTGTACAACTGACAAAGAATGGGTATTTTTCCAAGTCTTGCAGCACTGAGCTTTTTACAATCGGTAAAGCAATGTCTGCTGAGCTCCTGTAATTTCTAAATTATTGGCATATAATTCAAATGAATGTGAGCAATTACAAAAGCCAATTGGTCTTCCAGAATCTGCATGAAATAACTTTTGTCCAAAAACAAGCCACTATAAATACAAACTAGGGATTTACAAAATCGACCAGTCCAAAATGGAACATTCTGGAGAACTCTGGAACAGTCTGTTCTCGTATCTGATAATGCTGGATTGTGACATTCTAGTTTCTGGAAGTAAGTCCTCTGAACTGGAAACATGAAACACAGAAACATCTTAAGACTAAAATATTTTGCCTCAGCCATGTTGAGATGATTTGAATTCTGAGCATTTGCTTCTGGAAACCACTGAATGGAAAGATCTGGTAAAGGTTGGCACATGTCTGGCGGAGAACAGAATGTTCCAGATTTCAGTGGAATCTTGAACCAGTGAGTTGCCCATCCCTATACAACATATCAAGTGAATAAATATTTCATTTTGGGCACCCTATCTGAACAGTACCCTGTGCCTATCAAATTCTTCTTCAAAATAAACAATGTCCCAAAGATACAAAATAATAATTTTGTTGATTAATTACAATTTAAAATGTATAAAAATGTGCCAAAATGGCCATATTTGGACAACATTTGGCTTCTAGGAGAGTCACAAACAGAGGTGGTATTCAGCCGGTTCTATCTGGCGAACCGGTAGCGCTGACTGCAGGAGGCCCCGCCAGGATGTAATCACGTCCGATTTATCCACGTTTTTGAGGCTCTGCGCATGCGCTTTGCACGCACGCTCACATTTGCGAACTGGTAGGGAAGGTAAGTGAATACCACCCCTGGTCACAAAGCTAAGTTACATTGATCATCAGTTCAGCTCCTACTACAGAAGAAACAGTAAAACCACAGTTTACGGACACTTTAAATGGATATTATGGAAATGCTGTGAGTTTCTCACTGATAGGTACTTCTATCTCAATCCATCTTTCCCTTTGTGTTTTCCCACCACCTCCCACCCTTGACAGTCACATTGAGTAGGTTCATTACTGCTGCTTCCATAGTGGTTGGTTGCAGTCTTTACTTTTATTTTTCCTTGCTAGAGAAAGAAACCATAGGGTGGAACAAGGAATGAAGGTAGAGAGACCTTGGCTTGCCAGTGTTGTTTAGCAACATGGGAAAATGGAATTAATGGAATTAATCTGGGAAGACCACCTTCATAAAATTGTATGAAAATGTTTGGAAATGCTAAGTGGTGCCAATATAATTTCTCATTGACATTCATGTATCTGTTAGCTCTCCTGGGTAAACTAGACAGGAGATATGACTAGATGAGCTAAATCTACTTTATTGTAAGGCTACATTAACAGAATTTTACAACTCTGGAAGTACAAACTTCCCACTGCCATTTTTAACTGCTTTATCCATTTGGATTAGTCCCTTCTAAGTCTCTTTCTCTAACTATTAAGCCACTGGGGGCTCCTACCTCTTTTGTCTGATTGTTTCCTAGGCAGCATCTCTTCTGTCCTTTCCCTCCTCATTTCCACATTCCATTACAGTATCAGACCCACCAATTTTACATTCCATGCTTCTCTATAAATCTGAACATCTCATTTAGTGTTAGTCTTACAAACAATTATAAATTGGTATAATAGGTTTATTATTTAACATCAGGGGTGAAATGCTCCCGGTTCGCTCGTACCTGTCAGTCGCCATAGAGCCGGTCGCCAAGGTAGCGCGAGGCACCGCCCACCCTCCCGGACGCCGCCATTTGGGTTCTTTTACCCTCTGCACATGCGCAAAGCGTTCTGGAAGCATTTCACCCGTTTAACATGCGAACTCTTCTAATTTTACAGGGAGTTTTGAAGATGTTAAAAGGTTTGAGCACAGGTAGTCTTTGCTTAACAATGTTAATTGGGACTGGAACTTCTGTTGCTGTGTGATATGGTTGTAAAATGCATCACATGGCCACACCACCTAGCAAAAGCAGTTCCACTAGTCTCCAGTAACCATTGTTAAGTGAATCATGGCAGGTCATTAAGCGAAGATGTCATGTGTTCATCATTTGTATCCTCCTGCTGCTTTTCCCCTGGATTTTGCTTGTATGAAGCTGATAGGGAAGATTGAAAACAGTGATCATGTGACTATGCGACACTGCAACATTTTAGAGTTTCAAGGATTGATCATAAGTATCACTTGTTCTTCACAATTGTAACAATTGCTGAACGACTGGTCATTCAGTAACAGTAACAGAGTTGGAAGGCACCTTGGAGGTCATCTAGTCCAACCCCCTGCTCACGCAGGAGACCTATACTAGGGATTCGAATCTCTGACCTTTCTGATCGACATGCTCAGTGGCTAAGACACTGAGCCTAACTGAGGACTATCTGGTAATTGCTATTCTGAACATTTTGGCAAATGGCATCAGTGCTGTAGCTCTACAAGTTAACAGTTATTATTAAATTTAATTAGTTAAGCTATGATGTACAGTCTTCACTCTTATTAGATAAAAAGATTACTTTGGCATTTTCAAGTTTGCATTTTCCCATAATATCAATTTAGCACGATCGCAAAGATTAAACCATAATGCAGTGATGGCTAACCTTTTTGCCATCGCGTGCCAAAAGCGGGGGGAGCGCGGCAGAGGTAGGATTCAGCAGGTTCTGACCAGTTCTGGAGAACCGGTAGCAGAAATTTTGAGTAGTTCAGAGAACCAGTAAATACCACCTCTGACTGGCCCCGCCCCCATCTATTCTCTGCCTCCCGAGTCCCAGCTGATCGGGAAGAAATGGGGATTTTTGCAGTAACCTTCCCCTGGAGTGGGGAGGGAATTGAGATTTTACAGTATCCTTCCCCTGCCACGCCCACCAAGCCACGCCACACCCACCAAGCCATGCCCACAGAACTGGTAGTAAATTTTTTTGAATCCCACCACTGGAGCGTGGGGGGGGGGTATCGCGTGAGCGCATGCCCACACCCATAATTCAATGCGCCCCGCATTGCTCAACATTAGTTTTTCTTAAAATGGTCACTGGGAGGAAGTACTGTTGATGGACACTTTTAGCTTCTGAACTTACATGTGTATAAACCAAGGGTTCTTTAACCATGGTTTGAGCAAATCACATTAAGCCACATTAAAGTCTTAGCACATGTAAATTCAACTAATGTCTGTGAGTACCAATAGTCTTTCCAGTACTCAACAGGACATTCCAGCTAGAAAAACTATTCCTAAGCCTGTGCTTTCTAAAGATTGTGTTGGGACAAATCTCAAAATTCCTAGGAAGCCTGTCTATTGGTTATGCTATCTGAAATTTTGGAGCTGAATCCTGAAATATCTAAAAGACTACCCAGTTATAAAAGCTTTCTCTAGCTACTAATTGCGGAAAGACATTTTCTATTACTTTCATTTTACTTTCTAGCTTTAAAAGGTCTAAACTTCCAAGTTGTTAGGGAGAGGACCCAGTCCCAGAGCGAATGAATTTCCCTACTATTAACTTACAGTGACTGCACAGCGTTCCCCAGACTCCACTGGGAGATATAAAACCTGTCCCCACTTTGCAGTTATTTTGGCACAATGATGGCCGGATGTTTCTAGAAGACGATACAAGTTGCACCCAGGCTACTCAAATGTTGCTATGATACATGTAAGCATAAGTCAAAGACCCAGATACTAACAAGGAGCAGTAACAGCTTTAGATAACTATGAGTTTTTTTTATTCTCATGACCTTGGGTTCTGAAGCAACATATAACAACTGACAAATCCCTAAAGAGCTTTCAAAATGTATCACATGCCTATGAGTTAAACACATTGTTGTTTCAAGCCCTATTGCAATATCTGATTTATTATCCAAATTTTGTCAGCTGCACCACTTCTTTCTTTCTGAAATAAAAGCTCATATCCCCGAGTCAGCATTTTCCAGGTTGAAAAAGAAACAAACCAATGCAGCTGCCAATCATGTTGGTAAAAAGTGGGAAATGTAAGCATATGTTAAACCCAAACAATCTTCTCTGGGCTCTGTCTTCCAACGTTATTATTTCAGGCTTTAGAATGGAAATTATACATATACAATATACATGGGGACAGACACATTTTATAAACATAGGTAAGGCACGTTTTAAAGATTTACATTTCTCTGTGTTTGAATAAAACTTTGAACAGATGTTAAATAACCAGAATCCCTTGATACCCTGCTTTCTGAAACTTCGGGCCATTTTCCACTTGAAGAAACAACAGAAGGAATTACTGTTCCTGTCCTAACTAGACAAATAAATCAGTTGAACACACTAAGAGTTCCTTCTGACTAAACACGGAAAAGATTGCTTTACTGAAAAATGACAGTAACATCTTCATTGCCAACAGGCAAGCTCTCAGATAGTGCTAATTCATTCTTCTCAAGCCCAGTGAACTCCAGGTGTGCAGACATGCTGACTGGGAATTGTGGAAGCTGTAGTCCAACACACGTGGAAGGTAAGGCAAAACTTGCTTGTTTATAAAGAAGTATCGGTGTTTTCAATATGCATTTAGCATTCCTACCCACCTACAATCATCCTTTCCCATTAAATGAAACACTCAGGTTACAGTTTGATAGAGACTGGCTGGGAGTAAGTCCCATTGAACTCATGGGCCTTACAATATTTAGCTGTGTTGACAGATGTCAGTTTCCTTTAAGGCTATATTTAACCTGCCAACTCCAAACCCAGCCCAATTAAATGTGGTTTGGTAGCTATTATGTGGTTTTGTATCTATGATGACCTAAAGTTATAGCTGGTAGTTATAGTTACAGCTGCAATGCCATGTCATAGCTAGAAAAGGGCTTATATAAGCCAACAAGTTAAGCAAAATGTTTGCTTTTATAAAACTGTTTACTCTCAAGTTACTACTATTCAGAACCTAGTCTTCTAATCTTATATAGTTGCCTTCTATAATAGTCAAATCCCATGGCAAAAATTGTAAGAGTATCTTGATTCCCAATTACAATTTTATTTATCAGATGACTATTCTTCTTCCTTAAATTTCCCTATCACTTATTTTTCACACATGACTTAAAATACCAAGTCATGAAAATACCCTGACAACTTTCACTCAAATTAATTTATGGATTTCACTTAGAGGAGAATCTGATGTAACAAAAGGGACTTGCCGACCAAGCAGCTTTGGGTTGAGTCTGAGCCTATTTTTCCCTGGCAGCCTACAGATATCAAATCATGGTTTCCACCACATCTCACAATAGGACTGATGTATGGATGTACCACTAGAAATTAATTTTATATTGATTTTTTGATGTCGATAGATCAATCTTTGGTGCAGGAAAGCTAGGTGAGACACTTTGTCCCTTTCTTACTAATGAAGTCTTTCCTAAAATCCTTTTTCCCAATTACAGTATTACTAGGGTTGTTGTTTTTTCCCTATTTTCATTATATTAAATCAAAAACTCTGGTTTGGGTGTTTTTGTTTTGCTTGGCATGGTCTATTGATCATGTCCTATAAGAAACCTGTGCTGCTGGAGTTAACTTTCAAGTCTTTCTAAAATAATTACTCTTTCAAATTAGTTTAGAATTTTTAACTCAGTCATTACAAGTTGCTAGGGAAAAAGCAACTGTTAGGATAATGCATACTGGCAGGGAGCTGTGATCATCACAAAGCAAGTTTGTGCAATAATGGCTAAAACTCTTTTTAAAGAAGTAGCTATGCTGATTAGGCAGATCTAGTGCAGACACTTGGCAACTTGCTATGATGAACAGTGCAAAAATGCCATGGAAAAACCCTTCTTTCTGGACACCACTGACTGCTGAGCAATCTATGCTACGTCTGCTTTTTGTTTCATGCACTTCTGGGCAAAGCAGTTGGCATACAAAAAAAAAAATACTCTGCACAATTCAAATTTCAATGTTTAAAAGAAATCGTGCCTCTAATGATTTTTCAAAACTAAGCAACCACTTCTTTCTGCATAGCAAAAGGACATTATGTGCAGAAGCATTTAACTCATTTATGTTCAAAACATCTGAATAAACTTCTTCTAAGAAGCCTGTAATGGGTTGGTTAGTAAATTCAAATCAATGATGTATGTTGTTTTTTTAGATTGTATTTTGAAGATTTCCCCTGACATTTAAGACTGGGGAGTGGATTTGTGGTCACAAACTCCTGTAGTCCCCAGAAATTGTGCCACTAATTTCAAAGTACCAGAATTTCTCATTACTTTCTGCAGAAATATTCAGATTAGGTTTGATTTAATGCTGCACACAACAGGTTACTTCAATCATCCACTGAACAATTTTAGTAAAAATGCAGGACTCATTCACCTACGTATCTGTTCATTGTATTATTTCCATCCCATTATTAAAAGGAAGTGTAGGCTCCCTTATTTAAATTCACTCCCAAGCTTGCAAATTCCTTTGATTTACCATTTTCTTTCCTCAATAATTCCTCTGATCTTCAGTCCTGGGTTTTCCTACCCAGTCTTTCCTCTCAAACCTGTTCTGTTCCTATATGAGAAATTAATCCCAGACTGATAGGTTTTCTTTCTTTCACAAAAAGTTGGCAACTGTAAATAAAGATTCTACAGCAAGACACCATGCTAGCACAATATAATATAAGCTTAACAATCTACAGCACTGTATATCAGACAAAACTAGTGACACAGCATCTAAACCTTATAATATTAACAGTATAACAGAAATGTTATCTTGCATGGAAAGTTTGCAGGAGGAGAAGCAAAATATCCATCTAAAGCCTGTCAACCTTATTAAACTATCGATGTCCATGTTGTATGTGTATCAATTGTTTAACTGAGAACAGCAGGTCCCAATGCATATTAAGATACACATAATGAATGCATATGTAAATGAAGATGGGCTATCTGTGCATGTTTCAATGAATACATCAGTCCAGGTATTCAATGAATACATCAGTCCAGGATGCAGAACAAATCACCTATTGCAAGTGCTTCGATGTCAGTTGGAGCCAACACTTCCAACTTACAGAGTGTGGCATCACAAGCTGGTTATAAAAGGCTGGAATAAAGTTCATTTGGACAATGTTCATAATCCCAAATTTTGGTCAGCAAGTGGGAAATCAGATGCAGAGCAGACATATTTTGCCAGCAAAAATCCCTAATTCAATTCTTTGCATCTCCTAATAAAGTTCAGAAAGACCCCTTTCTGAACCCCAGGAAATAACTACTATTTGGTAAGGTTGCAGCTCAGCCTGATGCCTTCAAACCCATAATCCCAAATAGGCCTGCTAGAACAAGGTAGTTTTAATGTCTTTGGATAGATTGGGTGGGTACCAATGAAATTTTGGGGGATATGTGAATCCATAATATGGGGACTAACACCAAGAAATCTACCTTTGGGACCCCTCCATTTAAACTCATGTGAGAAGGGGACCTTCAGCATTGCCTCCCAGGATAAATGCATAGAATGGTTGGTTCAGCTCGGAGATTCACAGATACCAAACCATTCACTGCTTTATTAAAGAAAGTCCTTTAATCAATCCCAGAAACCTACTGGTAACAAATGTCACAAACGAGCAGGTGAGTATTATGCTGCTGAAGCAGCTCACCTCTCCACTAATGAGGCATTGACCGTCTCCCAAATCCAGTTGCACCTCTCTTTCCTTGAAGTTCAAAGAAGCCAGACAGGGCATAGATCAGCCTGCATATAGCTGACCCCATATTGCAGAAAAACTAAAGCCACTTCCTCAACCTCTGCAAGCTGAAAAAAGCCCCAGACAGTTTTGCAAGATATTACCCAGACAATTCACTAGATTTTGTCAGAGTGGTATCTAACTTGGAGTGGATATGCATGACTATATCAGCAAACAATCTCACGATCTTGTCAGAGCAACTTCCAGGGGAATTTTTTTCTCCGTCATAACAATGAAACAAAAGACAAGAAACTGCTTGGTGAAAAAAAGGAGTGTTGGCAATGAGTTGTCATGGCTACGCTGCCTGGTAGTTGCAAGTGTTGTTAGTAATGTCAGCAGACAGATTAGGGAATATGATACGTACTGTATGTTGGAATCAAGGGTCTCTGTTGTACATATCTGCCACTTCACAAAGAGAGACATAGTTATTTCAATACAGCAGACATAGCTATTTCAATACAACTTGCATCAAGGAGCCATCTTTTTCTTTCCCCTTCTGTTCTCAGGCACACATTCTGCCTCTCAAAATTTAAATGTATTTGTACAGGTCCAACCAAACAAGACATCTAAATAATCATCTCTTTATGCCAGCAGTAGGAAGTGTTTCTAGTCCAGTTCTGTGAAAGATGTCAAGGATCATCTTCTATTTGATGGGGCCATAATTAAAATAGACAGCATCTCTGCAAATTCCTTTTCAACTAAGCATGCATTGCAAACCTCATCCATGCTCATTCAGAAGCAAGCAGGACATGTATTCAAAATCTCCTACTTGGAAGGAGTATGCTTATTTAGAAGTTTCCCTAAATTCAATGCTTGTTATTTCCAGTTAGGGGCTCAGAAAAATCAGCTATCAACAGGCACATAGAGATAAACAACATCTACATACCATTCAAAAGAGATGATCAAAAAGCCAAAAAGGAAATAAAAAAGACCAAAAATCGTCCTCACCAGCAATCAACACCCAGATGAGCAAAGATCAACACCAAGATTAACATTAGACCAATAATCATGAAATACAATACCCCAATCCAGGAACTATCAACTTAGACAAACAAGCTAACAGTAAATGACAGTGCAATCAAGGAACTATGAAGGAACTATGAACCACTCCCACCAACACTGCCAGGGCAAGCCACTATATAAAATGAGAGCAAATCCCACTCCCTAATAACATGATGATGATGTTATCTAATTTGGTAATGAAATGTTGGCAAGAAAACTATCAAGCTCTGAGAGAACCAAGGACCCTGTAGTTCAACCCTGAGCTACAAATATTCTCTTCTATTTTTCTGGCAATAGAAACCCATCTAGAGAAGCATCTTTTCCCTTACACAATATTCAGATTGAAATCTGTTTTTATCGTGCAATATTATATATGTCTATGCACAAACCAATCCAGTTCAGGAATTCCTGAAAAACAGGGTAATAGGATTGCAACCTTCTCAAGTAACATTGAGCAAAATTGGCAGGATCACCAGCCCTGACACCTTGCAATTTTGAAACTGATTCTGAAGGAAAAAAAAAAAAGATTCCTTCACATTGTCTGACTATCTGCTTATGATGTATAAGCAATTTTTAAAAAAGAAAACTGCATTTGTATTGTCTGGCTCCTGTTGCAGATTGCAGAATTTTCTCAGGTATCATTTGTCTCACTCTTCTGCTCCCAGCTGATATTCAGGTAAAGAAGAAACTCTTAAAGTTCCAGATAAAAAGATCATAGGCCTCCTTAAACAGCTGTTTGGAAGCAGTTGGCTCAGGATTACCACTTTTAACTTTACAAAGTTGCCTTTGGCAAATAATAATAAAAACATAATAAGAATAATGGACAGTTTGGACCAAAACTAAACTGGGCAATTCGGACCAAAAACCAATAAAATTAATGAATATTCAGTATGTATTACCTCTCCATTGCGATGTTGATATACAGGTAGTCCTTGACCTACAATTGTTAACTGAGCCCAGTATTATCGTAAATCATGCGGGTCATTAAGTGAGTTATTAATTTTGCATTTTTTGCAGCAGTCTTTAAGCAAATCACCATGGTTGTTAAACAAATACATTGTCCACAATGGGCTGTTTTTGCCAGAAACCAGAAATAAACATTGGTTTCTGGCAAAAATGTCATAAATCGCGGTTATACAACTGTGCGATGCTACAAATTACTATAAATGAGGGTTGCTTGCTGAGTGCAGAGGTGGTGGGTGGGTGGGGTCTTAAGTACCTTTGGCATCCATTGTAACTTTGAATGGCTGCTAAGCAACCAGTTGTAAATTGAGGACTATCTGTACTTGCCCCACAGAAATGGAAGCAAAACTTCCACAGCATACATTGGCTGATTACATGAAAGACAGCCAAGAACAAGCATTGGTGCAAATTAAAACTTGGAATTTAATGAATGTACAGGAAATAAAATATGAATATCGAAATAATGTAATAAAAACACAAAGAGAATGCTGGCAAGGAATAGCATTACATGGTCAATTTCTACAAAAGATGGAGGGGGAAAGTAAATAAAGATAAAACCTGGCAATGGCTTACAACTGGAACATTATAAAAAGAAACTGAAGACTTGATTTTGGCTGCTCAAGGGCAAGCTCTTTGAGCTAATGAAATCAAGACCAGAATTATCAAATGATTCAAAGTGCAGTTTGTGCAAGAAGATTGCACAAATTGATTATAACGAACAACATAATATAGTCACCAAAATGATTCACTGGAACATCTGCAAAAATTATCACCGATAATCAGTGGTGGGATTGAAAAAATTTAGCAACCGGTTTGCTGCCCGGTTGCTGGTTGAGCGTGGCCATGGGGGCGTGGCCTACTCAGCCTCCTGCACCACGGTGGTGGTGGGGAGCGTTTTCACCCTCCCCAGGCTCCAGAGGCTTTCCTTGAGCCTCCAGGAGGGCGAAAACGGCCTCCCCTGGGCTCTGGAGGCCCTCCAGAGGTCGGACATGGGCTCATTTCCAGATTTCCGGTACTTCCAGTAGCCCTGTTTTTCGCCCTCCGAGGCTCCAGAGGCTTTCCTCGAGCCTCCATGAGGGCAAAAACGGTCTCCCCTGGGCACCGGAGGCCCTCCAGAGGCCGGAAACAGTCCCATTTCCGGACTTCCGGTAGGCCCGTTTTTCGCCCTCCCAAGGCTCCAGAGGCTTTCCTCGAGCCTCCATGAGGGTGAAAACAGCCTCCCCTGGGCACCGGAGGCCCTCCGGAGGCCGGAAACAGTCCCATTTCTGGACTTCCGGTACTTCCGGTAGGCCCGTTTTTCACCCTCCAGAGGCTCAAGAGGCTTTCCTTGAGCTTCCATGAGGGCGAAAATGGCCTCCCCTGCCTGGGCACCAGAGGCCCTCCGGAGGTCGGAAACAGTCCCGTTTCCAGACTTCCGGTACTTCCGGTAGGCCCGTTTTTCACTCTCCCGAGGCTCCCGAGGCTTTCCCCAAGCCTCCATGAGGGTGAAAACGGCCTTCCCTGGGCACCAGAGGCCCTCCAGAGGCCGGAAACAGGCCCATTTCCGGACTTCCAGGAGGCCCATTTTTTGCCCTCCCAGAGCCTCCGCGCAGGCCCTGCACTTACCTGGCATCCAAAACGGGCCACGTGGAGACTCCTGGGAGGGGCGGGGTGGGGTGGGTGGGGTCAGCCAGTCCTTGGAACAACCGGTTCGGTGAACCAGATTAAAATTAACATCCAGTTTTCCCGAACCGGTCCGAACCGCCTGAATCCCACCCCTGCCATATGAAAAATTGGTGAAAACATGTAGTTGAAAAAGTAGTAAAAAAAATTAGCAGGTTAAAATATTATGGGATTTCTAAACACAAAGTCTTGGCACAAAACACACCAGATTTAATGGTGATTGAAAAGAAGAAAGTATAGATAATTGAAGTGGCAATATCAGGGATTGTAGAATAGGAAACAAAGAATTGGAGTAGATCCATATGTCAAGATCTGAAAATCAGAACTAAATGATGATGGCATAAACTGGCTGTGGTGATTCCAGTGGTTATCACCATACCAAAAATCTTGGATGGCACTTTGAAAATCTGCACATTGACAAAATTTCCATCTGTCATTTACAAAAGCCACATTGCTTTGTCTGCATATCCACATACGTACAATGCCAATACATTACAACATCCTAGGTTCCTGGGAAGGATTTGATGCACATGAAAGCCAACACCAGCTAAAGAACTGGCAGCTGTGATTTCACAGTATTATGCACCCAGTAATAATAACGCTTCTTCCAGAAATCAGAGGAAAATAAATCTATTATTGAAAAAAACAGACACAAAACCAAACTGCTTAGAGAGATAAAAAAAAAAAAGGAAGAAAATCACAAGTGAAGTCTGGGAATTTCCATACAATGCTCCAGTTGAGATGACTTCTGGATTTCTATGCTCCTACAGTAGCATCAGCACGCTGGGAGAACTGTGCTTGTTTATTTCTGGCTCAGCTGCAGACACTCAAAATTGCTGTTGATAGGGGTTCCCCCCCCCACTTAGAGGGAAGGGGAAAAGATGCCATGGTTTTGCTTCCTCATTAAAGAGAATTGTGACTTCCTCCTCCATTCTTAAACTGCATGTTCCAGAAGGCAAATATTCTCTTGAGGGCTTTGCAATATCACTTCAGTAAGTCAGACGGAAGGTTCAGGGCTGAACATTTGGAGACAAAGGGTCTGGTCACTTTCACTTTCTCTAAAGAAAGATCAGAGTGTGAGAAGTGAGATGCTCCTGGCTGCTTTCCTTGTCTTGTCTTCCTTCCCTCATGTGGAGCCGAGATGAGGGGATTTTTATTGCTGCAGAATTTGCCGCAGCTCAGGGTGGAGCAGGGAGTTTTGCTCCTTGTTCTCAGCGTTTTGCGTTAGTAGAATAGAGATAATTACAGCTTGGCTTTAAACTGCTTCTCAAGATTTTGGGAATGAGAATAGCGATGGGATGGAACAAAATGAAGCTGTTCATAGTGCATGTTTTTAAGAGAAGCTTTTCATACAAGTTGATTGATGTTAGCTCTTTGGGAGCTAATATCTTACCAGAGCAAGAATTTGTTATATTGCACTTTGAAAAATACATGGTCCCAAGTGCTTGGTGGCAATATTAATGGCTTAGTGAAAGTCTAGGGTTTTTTTTTTAATGCTTTGCTCCTGATTTTTTAACCAGTTAGAGGTGGTTTACTGTAAAAGTAGGACAAACTCTTTTGCTGGTAAGAACATCAGCACTTAAAACTGCAAATCTTGTTCTGTGTTGATTTGAAGTAGGTTCTAAGGAGAGCCACTGGGAATGGAAAATGGATTTGCAATGCCTTAAGGCTATTGTAATCAAAGCTGATGGGAGCAGAGAGAGGAGGAAAGTTCCACCCTTGAGTGAGAATTAAAAAAGAAGGGGATGGCCGACATGTTGTTCTTGGCTGTTTCTTGAGGTGAAGTATCATACATTATTCCAAAGGAAAGAGGAAAAGTATAGCATGAAACTAGGTTCAGAGTTTCTATAGAAACCCAGGATTGCCACAAGTAAAATCCAAACTTGATAATCTAACAAGAGTGAAGGTATTAACAGATATTAACAGATTAACAGAGTTGGAAGGGACCTTGCAGGTCATCTAGTCCAACCCCCTGCCCAAGCAGGAAACCCTTACATCTGCCTCTACCTAATGTCCTCATCTGACAATTCAATTGCTATCACTAAAAACTTCCTTATTCTCAAAATATCAGGCTGAAAAAGTTTACTAACTCACTAGGAAAGGTTTTTTTTTTAAACATCTTCCATGGAACTTTAGGGTTTTATGAGATCTTGATGGGGATCTGTGAGAGACTAAGGCCAAAACAAAACAACAAAAAAGGAACTCAAATGCAGACAATTTTCTGTTACTAGAATTCTGTGTCTTGATCAGGGTTGTTGTTTTTTAAGCAACAGTTTGGATGGCCTGAAAAAGTTTGAAAACCCCTATCCTAGGGCATATTTTACGTTCCTTAGCTATTATTGGTGTTGGATAGTGGGTAGAGATGACAGGAGACAGACTTCCAAAACAGCTCTTTATTTCAGCTCTTGTATCAGCAACCAGCAAAGAGCAGTCTGACAGCTTGCCCTTTTATAGGGAGCTGTCAGACAGACCAGCCAATGGCGTTTGAGCATTTTCCCGCTCAAACGCTGGACCTGGTTGGAACCATGCAACACAGTTATAACAGTTAGAACATAACACCCCTCCCCTCCTAGATGGAGAAGTCCAGCATACGTAATCACGCAGGTAGGCGGGGCGTTTAGGAGCCCTACTAGACCTGCGCAATTCAGTTGGTGGTGAGGCAGCGGCCTGTGCGGACAGGTCTGCTGTCGCTCCGGAGCCTGAGCATGGAAGCTCCTGGAAGTTACTGGGTGTGGCCTCCGCGGCCGAAGGGACCGGTTCGAAGGGAGGACACCGCTGGCTCTCAGCTTCCACAGGTAGGCCTTCCGAGACACCCAGGCTTGAGTTAGCTAGGGGAGGAAAATAAGATGTTACTGTTTGTGGGTTGATTAATTCCCCACGTTGTCTAGAACATAATTGGTCCACATGTCTCTTCCCGCGGCGGCCGTCTTCGAGACGGACCTCGTAGGA
>QLTV01003776.1:1105933-1118443 GCA_003457575.1 Thermophis baileyi
CTGTCTACTAGAAGTATTGTTTCTCTGTGGTGTTTCTTGCTTTGATATTTTGGCATTAGGTGCAACTTTTTATTTTTTCAGGCTATTTTTCCTCTATCAGTTACAAGGTGCTCCACTATGATGGAAATCAAATACCGTATTTTTCGGACTATAAGACGCACCTAGATTTAGAGGGGAAAAAACAAGGGGGGGGAAAAATAGATTTTGGCCTCTGTGCGTCGCGGTTTCGCCCTCCCCGGCCCCCAAAGGCACTTTGCAGGCCGAAAACAGGCCCATTTTTGGCCTCCCAAACCCTCCGCGCGTCCCGTTTTCACCGAAAACGTGCCCATTTTTGGCCTGCAGAGTGCTTCTGGGAGTCGGGGATGGTGAAAACATGATGCACGGAGGGTTCGGGAACCCAAAAACGGGCCCGTCAGTCTATAAGACGCACTGAAATTTTCACCCACTTTTAGGGGTGGGGAGTACGTCTTATACTTATATATATACGGTATATATATATATATATAAATTCAGAAGGTCACAAAAGGGGATCACATGGACTCAGGACAATGCAACCGTCATAACTGTGAGTCAGTTGTCAGCATCTGAATATAAATCACGTGACCATGGGGATGCTACAATGACTGTAAGTGTGAAAAATGATCATAAGTCAGCACTTTTTAAAGTGCTGTTGTAACTTTGAATGGTCACTAAATGAACTGTTGTAAGTCGAGGAAAATCTGTGTGTATATGTGCTCTTTATAAAACATGCAAGTAAAGAAAAATAAAACTCTTCTGCACCAGTTTTTGAACAAGTCAACCCATATGGCCTTGACTCACTGGGATAGAAGAAAGTGTCTATTTCATTGTATTTTTTCAGTTATTCACTAA
This sequence comes from Thermophis baileyi, assembly GCA_003457575.1. NCBI lineage: Eukaryota > Metazoa > Chordata > Lepidosauria > Squamata > Dipsadidae > Thermophis > Thermophis baileyi. The sequence goes on from QLTV01003776.1 coordinate 1,106,804, forward strand.
ACATATATGATGTGACTGAAGAGAAAGAACAGACTTCCAAAAGTCTCATATAATCCTAAAGCATAAAAATATTATTTGATAAATACGGCCATGGTGGCACAGTGGTTAGAATGCAGTATTGCTGACTGCCGATTGCCTGAAGTTTGGCAGTTTGATCCTGACTGGCTCAAAGTTGACTCAGCCTTCCATCCTTCTGAGGTCGGTAAAATGAGGACCCAGATTGTTGGGGGCAATATGCTGACTCTGTAAACCACTGAGAGAGGGCCGTAAAGCACTGTGAAGTGGTATATAAATCTAAGTGCTATTACTAGTGCTATTGCTTAAACTAGCTAATGGTAAAAAAAAACCACTCTAAAGATAAATATAGTCTAGCTTTACCCATTTGGCAGAAATCATTCACAATTTATAGAGCAAACTCTAAACCACTGAAAAAACATCCCATTGGGATTCTCTCTATTCCTTTAAACAGCCTTTCCTTCTGTGCAAAGTCTTTCCTGGACAATGAACTATACCAAAGGTTTAGATTTCACTTTCTGCCATCCCATTCATTAGTCCTGCAACAAGCCTCAACCCCTTACCTTAATTGTTTAATTCTCTTATTCACATACTTATTATAAAAGACTGAATGCTTTTTTACAGAAGAGGATTCAGAAGTCTTGTGGTGGTCATAATCTGTACTCAGCACTAGCCTGGCCTGATTGCCAATCCACTGGAAGCCAGAGTTGAATTTCTGAAGCTGGTTTAAGAAACAGCTGGAAGCATCATGGGAGCCGTGCAGCTTAGGCTACAGTGAAGAATTGCCCCTGCCTACCTTAGAACAACACTCATTTGGCCTATAGACAGCATTCTGTGGAGAAAAAAAAAGATGTTATTTGCTAAATTTACATGGCTGCTGAAATCCGTTCTCCTATTGGAAAGCAATAACTTTATTGCAGTCTCTGTGGCAACAAACCAAGTTGTTTTAATTCTAGGAAATGTTGGTGTGGTTTTTATTTCTCTTGTTTTAGCTTTCGCTTGGCTGACCAGAAATTACTCTCTAGCTTTAACATGTTATCAAAAGCTTAAGCAGAGGCAGTCTCAATTGCTAATGTATCAATGTGAACTCACTGAACCAAATTTAAACTTGATGCAACTAGTCCAGTTACTCAGGGAAACAATTACCATGTTTCACAATATTCCTACTAACAAGTTCCGCTCAAAACGTTCCAATTAAAAATTTGTGTCTGATTGCCCAATATACATATCAGTATAATTATAATTCCAGTGTTAAAGTTGCAAGAGGATTGAATGAAAAAACAAAAACAAAACCTCTGCTAAGTTATTCTGCTTCATTTGTGCCGGATGCAAAAACGGAACCTTTTTTTTTTTCTGACACAGTCATTTTCTTTTCAGCTGCATTATTATTCTGTCAGCCTCTGCAAGCATTGTCAGAATGCTTAAACAAAAAGACATAACTAACACTTCCAATTAAAGTTGAAACTTCGGCCAACTTCAAAGGCTACATTTACAATACAAAGCCATTGCTCCACTCTGGAATGCTGATACCAAGACAGATTTTTCTTTTCTTTTTTTTTTTTTTAAAGGAGGAAGACTGACTCATATTTCATTGCAATCTGCTATGACAGATACATTTTTTTCATTAACTCCCTAAACCTTGTGAAATTCTTTACACTTCAGTTGTGATAATTACCTACAAAAGTAGATTCATTCGGTGTTCAACTCCCACCCATTGGCTATGCTGTAGAATATAACTGCGAAACTGTGTGTATGCATATCGGCTTTGTTAAGGATCACTGCTCTTATACCATGGAAGAATATGGCTGTTTTCCCAAAATGGTATACAAAAATTAGGTCAACTCAAGAGTCAATAAGTTAGGTTTAAATAATACTGGCTCTCTAAGTCAGGGGTCTCCAACCTTGGCAACTTTAAGACTTGTGGACTTCAACTCCCAGAATTCCTCAGCTAGCAAAGCTGGCTGAGGAACTCTGGGAGTTGAAGTCCACAAATCTTAAAGTTGTCAAGGTTGGAGACCCCTGCTCTAAGTGGTTAAGCAAAGGTGAAAATTGGAGGGGGAAGAAACAAAATGAGAAACAGATCGAATCGATCTGGGACAAAGGGCATATCAGGTGCTTTGAGCCTGACACATCAGAGCATTGGGTTAAGTCCAATATTAATTTCTTAAATCTTTTCAGGAAAGGAGAGCATCTCCCTATTTAACCCAGTGACCTTTCTACAGCAGATTTCTTTTTTCTTTTCTTTTCTTTTTTTTCAGTTATCAAACCCACCTGCCTAAAACTGGAAGAGACAGGAAAAAATCAGCAGAGATTAAGAAAAGAAGAAAGATGATAGAGTTAGTGAAGACTGTCTGGTTCTAACCATGAAAATAAAACCAAGCTAATCTCATTACAAGGAGAAAACACTAGTAGCTCTCCCAGTGTCCTGTGAATGGATCAAGTTTAGATCTGGAACATGGTTTTTCAGTTACAAATACATGTTATAAGTCTCAGAAATTGATTACTGGATGATCTGACATGTTCCTTTCTAAGGATGTCTTCTCCCAGTGAAACTGCTTTACACTTCTCTGAGTGCTCTGTTTTCTGAGGTCTCACTCAGAGATAGGCCTTCTAAGGAATGACACACAAATTGTGATGCTTCCTTCCTAAGATCTTTTTATTTTTCTTAAAACAAGTAAGGTCCTCCTGACCTCCTACATATTGCTTTCTGCTATTTTCAAACTGAATTGATGCTCTGGTTGCTTTTGCTATATTTTTGATGATTTTATTATTACATTCGATAACCCACATCCCACTGGTTCATCCCTAGGTTGGGCAAAAAAGCAATAGTGGCAAGAGCAATTCTTGTCTTTCCTCTGGCTTCCCCATTGAGCTTCCCAATGGAAATCTGATAGGGAGCACTGGAAATATGCCTTGCCTTGCCTTGCCTTGCCTTGCCTTGCCTTGCCCTTGCCCTTGCCCTTGCCCTTGCCCTTGCCCTTGCCCTTGCCCTTTCCTTTCCTTTCCTTTCCTTTCCTTTCCTTTCCTTTCCTTTCCTTTCCTTTCCTTTCCTTTCCTTTCCTTTCCTTTCCTTTCCTTCCCTTTCCTTTCCTTTCCTTTCCTTTCCTTTCCTTTCCTTTCCTTTCCTTTCCTTTCCTTTCCAAAAGACAGGTAAATGGCTGCTGCTGGGTAGGGGAGGGAGCGAGGGATTGTGAAACTTGCTAGGAAACTGTCACAGAACATTGAAAATGAAGATTATAGGGGCCCAGCCACAACCCACCAGCACAGCAGTGGCCAGTAGCACTGAAACAGCTCCAACTTCCCTAAATTTCATTCTCCTGGGAGACATGGCTCCTTGGATTCTGAACACATTCTGTAATTTAGCCCATTTGAGGTACCTTTGCTCAAGAACTGTTCCCATATGATGCATTGTTTTGCCCACTTAAAGGTCATGACAACACAAGTTTTAGGTGTTTGCAGATTACTTGTAATTTTATTAAGTTTCCTTGAGAGTATGTGAACTGAAGATGAAACATAGATCTTTTAATCAAGATGCCAACTGTCAGGTCCCCAAGAACCAAGAAAGACACATCAAGTTACTTCCAAGCAGTTTCTCATCTTGCCAAACTATATTAATTACTTACATTATCAAAAATATATTCTGGGAATAGCAAGTGAGGAGCCGTCTTAACGCTCTTTCTCCTAACCAAACTATCTAAACTTCACTGTCTCTTGGTCCTCTGGAATGCAGCCCCTCTCTCCTGGGAATCTAGACTACATTCCACCAGACCAACTCAAAAATAAACTTTAGAGTTGCTTACTTTGACTATAAGAACGATAATAAAGATAAAGAGGAAACAGAATTTTATAAAATCTGGACATGTTGGTATGATTGGTTAGAATGTAAAAGTAAAATTAAGTAAGATAATTATAGACAATAGAGAAATCTGTAGAGAGTTGTAAAATAGGTGAAAACTAAAATTTAAGACTTACGTATGTTCATGTGGAATATAGGTAAAAGTATAAGAATAACTAGCGAAGTGAGCGATATAATGATACGTGAAACTGCAAAATGAATAACAGTGATTATTCGGTTTATTAGGTTTTGTGGTGTGTTTAGTTGGTTTGTATGTTTGTAGGTTTATGTATATATATGTATATATGTATATCTTTCTTTTTTCTTTTTTTTCTCTATGTTATATGTGTCTTTTTAAAATTACTTAATAAAAAATATTTTTTTTTAAAAAAAGAACGATAATCAAAAATAGGTAATGGTTAGCCAGTAATGATGAGTTACTAGTATGTGAGCCTTTATTTAGGACTATAAATGGCCAATATGCAGCTTTCTAGATATTATGGAGTATAGTTCATCCCATAATTCATTACTGACTATTCTGGCTAGGTTTGAGGGGTTTATGTTGTAATTTCATGAGATCCCACAGCAACCCCACATCTGATGATAAAGATAAAAAAATCCAGGTCATCATGACTTCTCAAGGCTTTTGTTCACCAACCTTCTTCCAGGAAGAAGGGAAACTAACGGAATAGTAATGATATGAGATAGAAAAGTAACGATATGAGTATGAACCAGCAGGTTTATGTATGCATATAGGTCATGGGTGTCAAACTCACTGTGTCACATTGCCATCATGTGACGTTTCATGACATTTCCCCCCTTCGCGGAGCTGGGGTGGGCGTGGCCTGTGCATAACGCATCCAGCCCGTGGACCACCAGTTTGACACCCCTGATATACATGTAGGTGAATGGGTGATGGATATGGGGTACTTATATATGTGTCTAACAGAGATACTGTGTGTGTTCAAAAGGGGATATGTAGTTCCAAATCATCACAACTCTAATTTGCAATGCTTCACAAAGCAATCTGAAACAGACTCATAATCATATTTACTTCTGTCAACTTTAAAATATAGAGAACATGGAGAGAACACCATGACCCAATCATTGTTTATTTTCTTTTCCTCCAGCTAACCAACAAGAAAGTGCAAAGAGCATAATGAAATCAATGTTCTACTCCAGTTACAATGGACAACAGTTCTGTCACCTCACTAGAATCCTGCCACCCTTGTTTTTCAGGAAATATATTTCGTGCATTTCTCGGAAAAAAACAATAACAATTAGAGAAGTTGCTATGGTGGGAAGTTACAAGAGAGAAGATCAAGATGAAAACAATAAATAAAAATAAACAAAACCTTTGAAACCTTCCAATGTCTTCTCAGCCACCTTGATGCCACTCCTCTGCTAATTCCTGTGAGTTGTGAGAGATATCATGATGCAGGTAGTCCTCGACTTACAACAGTTTGTTTAGTGACCGTTCAAAGTTACAACGGCACTGAAAAAAGTGACTGATGACCACTTTTCACACTTACAATGATTGCAGCATCCCCATGGTCATGTGATCAAAATTCGGATGCTTGGCAACTGGTTCGTATTTATGACGGTTGCAGTATTACGGGGTCATGTGATCACCTTTTGCGAACCCTTTGACAAGCAAAGACAATGGGGAAGCCAGATTCACTTAACAACTGCACTGATCCACTTAACAACTCTGGCAAGAAAGGTCATAAAATGGAGCAAAACTCACTTAACAGATGTTTCCCTTAGCAACATAAATGTTGGGCTCAATTGTGGTCGTAAGTCGAGGACTACCTGTAGAAGTTTTCCAATGGAGTACTTTTCCCAATAGCTGTGATCAGGATTGCATGTTGCGAGAGCAGCTACACTGAAGGAGAGCGGAGGTAAGTTCTAATTAGTACATATCAAAAGCAGGAAGTTTCATAGACAGGCTATTTACCTTGTATGGGATGGGTGTGGGGAATGAGCAATGGTAGGCTTGAGCTGAGAACTGGGAAGGAGGAAGTATGAGGCAAACATTCTTGTCAATGGGAAAATGTGTTCTGCAAAGTCATAGCAATCCCCCACTCCCACCACACGCTTCTAGCTTTGCTGTACTGTCAAATAAACTGGAGCAGAGTCAGAAATAAATCAGTTCAGTTCTCCAAAACAACTGTCCATGAATGGGCCTCTTACTCTTTTCATTTCTCTCTCTCTCTCTCTCTCTCTCTCTCTCTCTCTCTCTCTCTCTCTCTCTCTCTCTCTCTCTCTCTCTCTCCCTCCCTCCCTCCTACAGATGATGTGAGATTTGTGTGTGTGTGTGTGTGTGTGTGTGTTTCTAAATAAACGGTTACCCACAGAGTGGAAGGTATGCCCTTGAATTGCTTGATGCTGCATATGATATACCCTCAGGGCTCCAAAGGATTCCCTTCCTTCATTCTAGAGAGCTGCCTTCAGAAATGGGTCATATGCAAAAAGCAGGCAAATTTCTTCTCGGCAGGGAAGGGCTGGCTGAAATTTGATGTCCAAATAGGTGAAATGCTCTGCTACAAAAGCTGAAATGGAGACATTCTTAGTGGTGATGAATAACTGATGATTCTGCCTTGCTCAGGAAGTGTGGCAAATGCTGGGAAGCTGAGCCACAGAAAAATGTGTCTCATGACTTGGATTGGGCTGCCTTTATGAATCACCTGACCTCAACATGCCTGCCTGCCAAGGTTGGATTAAAACAAAACCGAGAAAAATGAAACACACGCATGCAAAAACGGTGTTGTTCTTCTTTAGATTTTGGACATGACTGAGCTGCTGTTCTAGAAAAAGATAAAGCTACTGACAAGCATCCCTTTTTCAAAGATTGCCATGGGATCATCCTGGCTGATTAGATAACATGGCTTGGATATCTTTATGGGTTTACAGGCAGGGCACCAACATGGTAACCATTCACAGAGCATTGTAAAGCAGTCGTTCCATGGATCAACAGTCATTGTTTTCACACTTAATCCCTAACCCCACTTATTTTCATGTGCCCAGGATCCCAATTGGAACCTAAACAAATGATCAATAACATTAAGCTGAATTTAGAACAATAAAAAATTCCATTGCTATCAGGGAATGTCTTTATTCGGTCGAAATAAACTCTTGGGAATGTCTTTATTTGGTCAAAATAAAAATGAACAGGTAGTCCTCACCTTACAACAGTTCCTTTAGTGACCGTTCAAAGTTACAATGGCACTGAAAAAAGTGACTTATGACCATTTTTTACACTTACAACCATTGCAGCATCCCCATGGTCACGTGATCAAAATCCAGACACTTGGCAACTGACTTGTACTTATGACAGTTGCAATGTCCTAAGGTCATGTGATCATCTTTTGCAGTCTTCTGACAGCAAAGTCAATGGGGAAGTCAGATCCACTTAATAACTTGCTTAACAATTACAGTGATTCACTCACTTAACAACTGTAGCAAGTAAATTGGGCCAACATTTACTTAATACATGTATCGCTTAGCCACAGAAACTTTGGGGTCACTTTTGGTCCTACGTCGAGGACTACATATAATGTATCATTTCTGTTAATGGTAGAGTGGTCATTCTGAGAATTTTCCAATCCTGCATGAATTATGAGGAAGGCAAGTGTGGTTTTCAGGAAAGAGATATACTGAGAAATGCCAAAAGTTAAACAGGAGCCAGAAATCTGCCAGAAAATCTTAAAATGGGGCCTGGAAGACTTTATTTAAGACAAGTAGGATGAGTTGGAAAACCTAGCAACACAGCACCGCAACACATAATGTATTTACATTGGCCATTTCCTGTTAAAGATTCCTTTAATTTTAAGCCAAATGTCATGTTGTCTGAACAACCAGCAATGTATTTCTATACCACCATCACCAAAATTATGCATGCTAAATTTGTGATGAACGTACTACCCTTGAGTTTCTTGGTCTCATATTAGAATCTGTCAAAATTGCTGCATACAGTTTTGAAGTTTGGGAAGCTACCAAATGTAGCTCTTTCTAAATTTTCTTAAAACCTTTTCTTCATCTGGTGTGCTAATGTTATGTTGCCACAACATCATTTCTACATTTTTTTTTTACATGAGAACACATTGCCGAAGCCTAAATAATAGCACTTTTCAGAGAAGAATGCATTTTAATGGGTGAAAGAGTCTAATGTTTTAATCACTAAATTCAGGCCCTGCTAATTATAACAAACACACTTATATGCAATGAATTCCAAATCATTTCTGGGAAAAGCTGTTTAATAAATCACAAATACGGATTTTTTTTTTCTGCACAGCCAGGATGTGCTATTTTGCTTGTTGCACAAATGCTATGATATTTAAGAGGTGCTGATTTATAGGTTATGATAAACACATAGAGCTCCAAATATTATAACTTCACCAGCAGCAATTCTGATTCCATTTGAAAATTTCAGGACTATTTACCGGATCTTCGTATTGTTTTATTTTAAATCTAGCTGTACTTTCCCTGCAAACAAGCAATCTAATAAATATCTACTTCAAGTACATTGGAACAGGTCAGTCCTGAGGTTACCAGCATATGGATCACTGTTGCCATAGCGTCCTATCTGGAATGACTAAACTAATGAACCAGTTGGAAAATACCATTTGTGTCAGGGAACCTTTTATGTCTGTAGGAATACCCCCAGGTTATACATCGATCTTTCAGGATGAATTTAATCCCAGTCAAAGCAAAAGGCTTTTCTAATTCCTGGATAAGAGAACTGATTATCCAGATGTCTTTGTTTTGTTAGGTTCAGCCTTAAATTATTGACCTTCATCCAATGCGTTATCACATCCATAACCCCAGACAAAGCCTGTTTATACTCTCCTAACTCAGATAATATAGAGAATCAGAAATGAGCATCATCAGCATGCTTCTGAGAAACATCACTCCGCTCTCCTGATAACCACTCCCAGCTGACTTCATTACGCAGTGAACACAATTAAAATCAAAATCAAAATGTGCCTTCAAGTCACTCTTGACTCTGGACAAGCCCCTGCAGTTTTCTTGACAACATTTTCAGACGTAGCTTCCTCTTGCCTTCTTCCAAGGGCTGAGAGAAAGTGACTGGCCCAAAGTTGGCTTCATACCTAAAGCAGGACTAGAACTCCCAACCTCCTAATTGTTAATGTTAATGAAACTTTAAATAATGTTAGCATGAAACTTTAAAAATGATTAAGAACAAGGGAACTCATTGTTGTGGTTCAGTTGCTAAGTCATGTCTGACTCTTCGTGACCCCATGAACCATTGCATGCAAGTCCCCGCCGTCCTCCACTGTCTCCCTGAATCTGCCCCAACTCATGCCCTCTGCATTGATGACACTCTCTAACCATCTCATTCTCTGCTGTCCCCTTCTCCTTTTGCCTTCAATCTTTCAATAGTAGCACAAAACTAGTCGACTTGAGAGGATATTTTCAAGCCCTTGTCCAAAAGAAGTAATACTAAATAGAAATACCTGGATATTTCTTCAACACCAGATACTACAAGGGTCTGTGTAGAATTCTTATATAGGGCCAGTAGTGGGTTCTAAAACCTGTTGCTACCAGTTCACGTGCGCGCGACGCTTCTGCGCATGCGCAGAAGCATCCTGGGCGGGTGGGCGGAGCCTCCCGCCACCACCGCTACCGGTTCTAAGAACCGGGCCAAACCGGGAGCAACCCACCGCTGTATAGGGCACATATGGCTTGGAGTTTCTATTGAGCTAAATGGACATAACTAAAAGTGTATTGAAGTATCTTTAAAACATCAAAAGAGAACTGCTAAGGGCAAAACATCCTAGCTGGCTAAAGTAAAGGCCTTATGATATTTGGAATTTGGAATGGATAATAAATAGGAGACTGAAACAAAACTCTTGTGAAGAAAATGAAAATACTGAAATGAAATATCTTACTTACTGTAAGTTTGTTTGGAGATCTACATCCCAAATGTATTGCTTAAGGGCAGATCTAGCATTATCAATACCTAATCAGCATAGACTTTCCATAGAGATTGTCAGAAGTATACTACAATCAATATAATAAAAATCAGCCAAGAGATCAAGGAGAATCAACAAGGTCACCTTTTTTTTTTTTTGATATCAGCAGAAAGTGACTGTAAAAGCACATAACATACTAAAATGTTTAAAGAATTCTGGGGGAAAAATATGTGACACGTGTGCCTGGTTCCTTTTGCATAACGGTATTTTGTCATATAAAAAGGGCCAAGTTGTTTCTGAGCATTCAAAGCTGTTTCTCTTATTACAATCAAATCCAGCCTAGGTCTGTTTTATTTCTCTTTGGAATCCAAAACTTTCATGCAAGTTTGCTTTTTGTTTAGTGTTGCACAGTATGGATATAAACACAATGTTCCATTTTAATCTAAGCAACCATGACTTTAAATTATGAGGAACTAAGTGATAGAAGGGGGCGCAATGGCTCAGAGGCTAAAAATATTAAGCTTGTCAGCTGGAAGCTGACAGCCCGGGTTTGAGACCCAAGCACTGCGCAACGGGGTGAGTTCCCATTACTTACCCTAGCTTCTGCCCACTTGACATTTCAAAAGCATGCAAATGCAAATAGATAAATAGGTACCACTTCAGCGTGAAGGTAACAGTATTGTATGAGCCTTGGCACATAGTCATGCTGGCCACATGACCATGGAAGCATCTTTGAACAATGCTGCTTCCCTCGGCTAAGAAATGGAAATGAGCACTGCCCCCTAGAGTCAGACATGACTGGACAGGGGAAATCTTTACCTTTACCTTTATGTAATAAAAGTTCACGGAAAACTGCACATGAGCAATTGCCTACTTCTTTGGTTTTCAAATTCTCAGAATATATGTAAGAAGCTTTGAATAATCCCTTTCAGTTCCTTTCTAGATCTCGAATCAACTAAAAAGGAAGAATTCTATTTAAAAATCTTCTAAGTAAAGGGAATTGAGATCAACCAGATGAGTAAGGAAATATTCAATGCTGCTTGATGCTAGAATAAGCCTTTTAAGGAAGAATGTGTTTAAGAAAAAAAATGCAATGAGGAATATATTACAAAAGTTACTCCCACTGCAAATGATAGGTATCCATCTTGTCAACAGACACCCATCTTAGTCAGTTATGGCACACTGATAACTTTTAAAAAATGCATTATTTTTGCAAAAGCTTTATTAAGGAGCCACTCAAGCGATCATGCAATCGTAATGTTTTTCCAGCCCTATTCCCTCACTCCTCGTTTTCCAACAATAGCAATAGCAATAGCAATAGCAATAGTAATAGACTTATATACCGCTTCACAGCCCTCTCTAAGCGTTTTACATATTGCCCCCAACAATCTGGGTCCTCATTTTACTGACCTCGGAAGGATGGAAGGCTGAATCAACCTTGAGCCAGTCAGAATCGAACTCCTGGAGTGAACAGTGAGTTAGCCTCCAGTACTGCATTCCTCCTGTGCTAGACTGAGCTCCCTGGCATTGAATTTTTCCTGGTTCACATAGGCACCATTCATTTTTGGCAACCATCTTCAGATACTCTCATTCTTGTGTTTCATAATTTTTGTCTAATTAGAAATGCTTTCTTTTGCTTTATACCAAGAAAGCACCCCTCCTATTGGTTCAGGGGGTTCATAGAAGATAAGATATGGTATCATGCTTCACATATTTCAACTTAAATCAGTCTTCTCATCATTCCTATCACCCATCTCCTCCCACTTATGACTGCATGACTGTAACTTTGTTGCTTGTATCCTCACGATTTATATTGATATTGATTGTTTCCTAGTATGATTTGATAGCTTATCT
>QLTV01003776.1:1139975-1178093 GCA_003457575.1 Thermophis baileyi
TCTTCTCTCTCTCTCTCTCTCTCTCTCTCCCCCTCTCCCTCTCCCCCCTCTCTCTTTCTTTCTTTCAGGGGAACCGGCAGGGAAAATAGGCTTTAAAAAGTTTTTAAAAAAACCAGGAAGTGATGATGTCGGGGCAGGTGGGTGGGGCCTCACGCTGCCATCCTGGTTCTCCGAACCAGCTGCTGCAACTGTTACCTACTCACCCGAACCGGGCCTAACCGGGCAGATTTCACCCCTGCTTTGACTGAATTAGAGATGGAAGCAAAATGGAGGTAATACAGTCCTCCTATAGACTTGCTGTCAGGGTAATTTTCATCCCCCAAAGGCCATTCTTTGTGCTTGCAAATATTGTAATCTCAGCCTCATTCCAGCAAGGCCCAGCACATGATTTGTCTACATTCTGAAATAAATCAAGACATTCCATGATGGGAACACACCAGAGAAAACATTCAGTAGGTTTTGAGTTCCATAATAGACAAAAAACAATAGGTTTTGAGTTCCATAATAGAATAGTTCATTTATCTGTAAAAAAATGAAGTAGATGAATTTCCAGAAGTAGAGAGTAGAGTGGTTTTTCTTATTATATGTGTATATATGGAGAGTGATGGCTCAGCAGTGAAAGCTGTAAAGTTGTAAAGCTGGCAGCCCAGGTTTGAGACCTGAGCACTGCATGACAGGGTGAGCTCCAGTTACTTGCCTAGCTCCTGCCCACCTAGCAGTTCAAAACATGCCAATGCGAGTAGATAAATAGGTATCACTTCAGTGGGAAGGTGATGGCATTCTGTGTTTTGCTGCATGCTTTGCAATGAGGTCATGCGGGCCACATGACCATGGAAATGTCTTCGGACAGTGCTGGATCAATGGCTTAAAGAAATGGAGATGAGCACTGCCCTCTAAAGTTGGCTACAACTAGCAGAGTAAACCCAGAGGAGGACATTTATTGTACTTGAATTCCTTTGGAGGAAAGAATGTCAATGACTTTAGGAGTTTTCCTGACTATTTTGCTGATTACTCAAACCAAAAAAGAGAATAATTGTCAATAAATTGTAAATTATCTGGCTCTCTCCCTATACCCTCAGATGCTTTGAATCTTTCAGCTAATTCTTTGTTCTCTCTTTATTTGCCTTTGCCCCTCCGAAATCTGGCTATGCTGGTTCTTGAGAACAGATATTCTCTATTAAAATAAGCCCAGTTAGCTCCACCCCTTTTCATTGCTAGGATGGCAAATTAGGAGGGACATTATGGAGTCCTTTTGTGAACTCCACAAAATGACAAAACTTTCCCACAGCAATAGTGACTGCATTTTTTCCCCTCAATAATCCTCCTTCCTGGTAGTATGACAGCATTCTGCAGGAATGAGTAGTTACATCATTGTTGTATGTAGTAGTTACATCATTCTGTAGGGAGGAGCTGCTTTTTGCTGTCTTTTAGGAAGCCCCTTGTGATGATGTTAGTGTTTTGTTGAAAAAAAGATTGCCAGGAAATAATCATGAGAAAGAATAAGACAAGGCAAACTCCTGCTGCCCTTCAATTGAGGTCCTTTTCCCTAAAAAAGAAATATTGAGCCAAAAACTCAAATATATGTCGATACAACTTTAAAAAGGAGGTTAGATTCTCCCTAAATTAAATAATAGTGTACTGTGGCCTTCCTTATTCCCATGCTGGTTGTGAATTTTGAGCACTGAAGTGCAAGCTTATCTAAGGGATCTCTGACTTCCAATGACATCTCTTTTGTGGGAGGTGAAAATCAGAGACAATCCCAGAATGCAGTGAACAAACTTCTCATTCCAGACAGACATCACATGGTCCTGAGGAGGATGGGCAGACATCTCATTGCTACCCTGGAGTATTTTTTAGGCTGTCTCCTTAAATAGTTTTCAGTGTCATTTATTCTTGTACCAAGGCCTGTTTGGCCTCTAGAGCAAACCACTCAGATGGGACCTTCTTGTGGTGAGAGAGCCTCTTCCCCAGGCTGAAGCCATTGATGCTGATTAGGAGAAAGGGAAGAAAGAATCATTTATTCTCTGCTGCCACAGCTGTAGCAACTAGGCAACTTCAAAATGAGAAATATTAAAGTAGTTAATAATCACAATGTGCCAATACACGTTTTCAAAGGCTGTATCATTCTAGCAAGTCACAACAGCAATAAGGCAGAAGTTCTCAGATCTTGCAATTCTGTGACTTCATAGAGTAGAATTGGCATTTCTCATCAACATGGCATCATACAATCAGGAATCGGGTCTCGGTAATTCAAACATTGAGCAATGGAGTGGTTTTGGAATATAAGACTTATAGAAAACATTTTTAGCATTCTGTTCTGACCTAGGCTTCACCAAATTATGAAACAGACTCCTTGTCCCGAAAAACTCCTTTTTATTTGGCTAATGTGAATTCTTAGCATTCACATCCAGCAAAGTCCCGGCAAACAGTCTTTCAAGGGTGAGTTGCAAACACAGACCTTATCAATCCTTGGATAGTTGCCGGTCCGATAGTTTCTTGACGCAATGCTGAACAAGGAAATACTTGGCAAGGAGTCTCTCAGATAAGCAAATCTTCACACAAATGAACTAATTGTCTCCTGCAAACACCACTCCCCTTTCGCTCCTATTTATTTCCTATGGGAGTGGTCATTCAGCATCCCCTTGTGCTTTTACTCCCGAGTCGACCTCTGTTCCTTAATTGTTCCCTTCTCCTGACAGCTCTGCACATGCACACATCGGGAACAGGCTCCAGCTGTTCTTCAGCCCCACTTATCTCCGACTCCAAATGTAGCTGATAACTGTTGGACGGCCCTGGCCTCATCTCTGCCTCCGACGTAGAGCACTCATCAGAGCCTTCCCCAGACTCCATGTTCCTCCCCAACCTCCTCACTGTCCGAGTCTGCCGCCAGCTCTGCTGGCCACTGGCGGGCCACAACACATTCTTCCATGTAAAGAATTGCCTTTGAATTGCATGGAATTTCTTGATAATAAAAGGTTAAAATTTTGAACTGGGTTATTCTATCAGAGAACTGAAAACACAAGGAGAGATAGACTGCTGTCTCTCTTGAGTATGGAGGATGAAAGATATGAGTGCTTAGAGACACAATTTTCCTCATTTAACTGCCCTCTCTTTATAATATTGCTGATGTGGTACACAGATAATTAAAACAATGTTCAAGGCACTACTAGTGTGGTAGTTAATACTGTTTTGTGCCCAGGGCTCTACTATGTTTGTGTATACATAAAAATAAGGAAAAAAATGTTAATTCATAAGTCTCAATTATACACATCAAGTTTTATTTGAAAAATATATATAAAAGTCTTCATTTGCTGTTTAAGTCCCAGTATTTTCAATAAAATTAGAGCTAAGAAAAAATAACTGGCTGCATAAGTTGACTCCAGAAAGCTCAGAGCATAATCCTGCCAAGGCTTTGGATTTGCTTATTTACATACAGTCCAATACTTGTCCAAATCTGCCTAGACAAGCAAGAAAATGTGAAGATTTTATTTAGCAGCTCTGATGGATCAAGAAAAATTAACAAAAACCAGACTGAATCAGTTAAATAAGATCACTGAGAGTAGACAGAGGTCCTGTAAAGTGTCTTTCCCTCAAATTCTACTTCACTGACAAAAGGAATCTTATTGGGGTGGGCTAGAAATTGTAGTCATCTTCAGAAGCAAAACACAGCACTATTATTCACTCTTCATGGCAATAAATGAATGAATGAATAAATAAATAAATAAATAAATAAATAAATAAATAAATAAATAAATAAATAAATAAATAAATAAATAAATAAGACTTCTGGACACCTGTATACCATTCACATATTATGCTAATCTGTGGTTAATTGAATAAGCAGTCTTGAAAATGAACAAAGAACTGAGAACTTGCCTGGCCGGTTAGTAGTTTATTTTGCTCTCTTTTCCTAACTCTTCTGTCTTAAAACTCAGTGTAAGACTTTGGATGGAAGATTTTGGCAAGATACAAAAACCATGGAGAAGTGCCAAACAAAAGGTGCTCTTTCAGGGGGTACAGGTGGTCCTCACCTAATGACCACTCATTCAAAACTGTTCGCGACCTGCAGTGATTCACTTAACAATGGCAACTGGAAGTGCTGGAATTTCCATCACTAAGTAATGTGGTCATGTGACACCTTGTTTTGTGCAGGAAATGGAAATGATTACCCATATGTTATAATTGGAGTGGATAAACCAGGAGCAAACGAGAACTGTGTGAACTCAGTTCTTGTGTGTCATAAGACTCTATCAATACTGAGTTTCAAAAGAACAAAATGCCCAGATTGCAGTCTGTGGCTGTTTAGTATCTGGTCACCGCTACTGAGAGAAAACTTTGAGAAAATACTAATCTGAAGACTAGATCAGAAATCTCTGCCAAATAGGGAGAACCATTTTTATTTTCAGAATAAAAAAAGAAGAGTCTGCATGTCAATTGCCTAACATTACAGGAGCTGTTCAGAAATCTAGTTAAGAGATCTCTGCTAAACATGCTGAAGAAGCTCCAAAGAGAGGGGAGCAATTCCAGCCCAGCTGCTAGGCAGAAGTCTAGAGAAGAAATCCTTTTGGCCTAGATGAGCTTACAAAATGTCAGTCTACCAGATAGAAGAAGGGCTGCATCCCCTCAACCTACATACTAGAGTTGAAATGTATAACTTGCTAAGCTTGCTAAAATGGAAATTTTGACACCATTGCAATCTCCCCAAATCTAGCTGTTTTTCTCATTTGGGCCTCCATTACTTTGATTTAACTAGTGCTTTTTGCTCACTAATCAGAAAAATGAATTTACAAATCTTGATCTGTGCTTTATATTTTGTAAGGTTCATCAGCATAGGGGTGTCTGTGTGTGCATATGTATATAAAATTGCATCTGTGCTCATGTATATAAGAGTGCTTTAATATGGGAGGACCTTCAGGATGCAATATGTCTCTCCTCACAAATTCATGGGTCCCAACAACATGAAACGTGAGTGTTAAGCCCAACTATGTCCAGAGTAGTTCTGATTCAGTCGCCTCAGTGCAATTTCTAAATGGCAATCATTTATTCAAATGGAATGAACCTAATAGATTCATCAGAGAGCTGCACAAAGGTGGCAGACTAAACTGTTTGCCAAATTCTCAAGTTGCTGAGAATAATCATTTTCTGCATTCCTCTCCCTTTTTATTTGCAGAGGCCCACACTGGGTTCTGTTTCTCAGTCACACCAACCTGCAATGGATTCTGTGATTGGCTTTATTTCCATAACAGAGAGGACTTCACATCTTATTAGGCATTTAATATTTCCTTCCAGCGTCTCCCTCTTCATTCTAGCTGCACAGTTTGTTTGGTTACAGCTTCCTTCTTTCGTGTGTGAGACTCCTACTGAACTAATCAAGGCTGAGAGGATTGAGGGCTGAAAAATCTTGAGCAATGCCCAACAGATTAAAAGACCTTGAGGTTAAGCGTAGGGCAAAACAAAATACCCTTGAGTAGCAGTGCAAACCAGTGTTTTATTCCTTTTCTTCTTACTGAAAGGAAAGGTTAAGTGATTTAGAAAGCATTGCTTCATATCTAGCTTTAAGATGTAAGCTAAAAAGCTCTGACCTATTAATCAGAGAAGCTTCAGGAATAAAATATCCAGTTACACATGCTTTTTAAACCCATCAAGTATAATTCTTGGGAAAAGCAGTAAGAATAACACAGACTGGAATTTATCACTTACCAAGTAGCTTCTCCTACATTTACCTTTGAAGGCAATATGGAAATCCAGTTGGTTCACTAAGACAGGCCAATAAAAACATTTTATGCCAGTACTTCGCAACCTATACTAGTTGCCAAATCCATTTCTGGATCCATTTCAGAGTGTCGTTTTTAACCTTTAAAGGCTTAGGATGACTTAAATGACTTAGGAACAGGTTACCTGAGGGAACATCTTCTCCTGTATGTACCAGTCCAGACCTTAAAATCTTCCACTAAAGGTCTCTTCCAGGTCCCCCACCAAAAGAGGTGAGGCAATTGTCTCCAAAGAGAGAGCATGTTACATGATGGCACCATGTTTATGAAATTCTTCTCCAGAAAGATTTAACCGACTCCCAAACTAGCATCATTTCAACACCAGGTGAAGTCCTTTCTATTTCCCCCGTTCTTTTTTTTCCCCTTGATTCTTAATTATATTTTATTTATATTTTAATTTGCATAGTTTTATTGAATGACTGCCTTGCTGCTGTCTAATTTACATGCAGTTTTGACTTTGTATTCTACTTGGTGTGTTTTATTCAAATCACATTTTTAATATGCTTTATGGTAAACTGCGCTGAGAAATATGGATATTGGGTGATTTTTTTTAAATAAAAAAAAATTAAATTGGATAAAATTAGAAGAAAAAAGTCCTACAGGAAGGCAATAGCAAACCACTTCTATATCGTTTTTCAGAAGACAATATTAATAAGTGCACAAAGTGCTGACATGAAGAAGACATGAAGAAGAGTTTGCTGAGTCTCTTTTAGTGGGAAGGGAAGGGAAATGCATAAGGGACCATTCATTCCATATGAAAAGCCTTTCCTAATAGGTTTTGTTCTAGCTGATTGCAACAGTGGCTATTGCATTAATATTATATACATCTTTTAATTTTCATTATTGAAAACATGACTTAGGATGTCGATATTTGATTTCTAGATGGAAGAAAATTATAGAGTAAGTGCTTGTGTAGGATAAGAAGTACATCTCCATTTGAAGCAGGAACATTCATATTAATAGGAAGGTTTTCACACATAAAATAACCTGAATAATATCTTTGATCAGTTCATGAGGTGCTTGATGTTTGCGGCTATGTTTTACATGGTCTTGTTTATACATTTGATTGCTGTACCAGTGACTGCCTTGTTCAGTGACCATTCACAATGATGAAAAAGCAACTTTACAACCAATCCTTCCATTTTTGACCTGATTTATAAAGCAAACAAAAATTGAAGTAAGATCAGTCTCAGATTCACTTAGCGATTACTTTGCTTAATGATAGAATTGCCAGTCCCAATAACGGTAGCTAAATGAGGATTACCTACATTAGGTTTTTAGGTTAGTTTTATTTTCTGTCTAGAATGTTTCCTGATCTGGCAGCATATTAAAAAAATGTAAGTGACTTTTCCTATTGTTTTCTCCAGAAAATGAGCACTTGATGTTTTTTTTCTAGAATATAGAAAAGAACTGTGGTGGTGCAGTGGTTAAAATGCAGTATTGCAGGCTAATTCTGCTGACTGCCAGGAGTTCAATCCTTACCGGCTCAAGGTTGACTCAGCCTTCCATCCTTCTCAGGACAGTGAAATGAGGACCCATATTGTTGGGGGCAATATGTTGACTCTGTAAACTGATTAGAGAGGGCTGTAAAGCACTATGAAGTGGTATATAAGTCTAAGTGCTATTGCTATTTATTGCTATATATCAATGCATACTTAGAAAAAGGTTTTAAAGAATTAGTTCCTCTCATCCGTCCAAATGAGTTAGGGTGAGCTATTTTCCTGAATGGGAGGTACCCAAAATTATAGTGAGTGTTACTCTCCAAACTGCAATTTTTCAGGAATTATATCTCCCTTTCTTCAATGTCAGTTTGTGAGAGAGGTGTTACGCTGAGAGATAGCACACTGCTCAAAGTCACCAAGTGAAATACATAGATTGGAATGAGAATCTGAAAATTAGTATTTTAGTTTTAGGCTGGTTCTTTAATCATGATACCACATCAATGGCTTGGATTATTTTGGTAGACCTAAATAGTGTGTGCTCCTCTCAAACAATGAGATTAGTTTGAAATATTTTATCTTTGTGTTCAAGCCCAAAAGCCGGAAGAGAAATAAGGACCAAGCAAAATTTATGCTGACTCCCATATACCGTAGTTAATTCCCTTTGTATGTACAGCACTGAAGTTGACTCATGTGAGTTGGCTGACTCTCTGAACTTTCTTAAATTAGACATGACCCACAGAGGCCTAAAGCACATTGCTTTAA
Source organism: Thermophis baileyi (assembly GCA_003457575.1). Taxonomy (NCBI): domain Eukaryota; kingdom Metazoa; phylum Chordata; class Lepidosauria; order Squamata; family Dipsadidae; genus Thermophis; species Thermophis baileyi. Next base: position 1,147,951 of record QLTV01003776.1, read on the forward strand.
CTTGTCTGTTGTTAAATTCTCTCCCCCAAGCCCTGTTTGATTATGAAAAGTTGCCCTGTGGAATGAAGTTGGCCTCTGGCTTATGGAAAATGTTCACATCTTCAAAAAGTAGCTTCTTGAATTGGCATCTAACTGAATTATTAGAAATACTCAGCAGCTGGAGGGAAAAAATTACACTTTAAAAAATTACTCAGTAATTTTCTTCCTCCTTAAGGTAGGTTTTTTTTTTTTTTTAAAGAAAGGCTTACAACCTATGGGACTGATATATAAAAGAAAGATGAATTGAGAGAAAATAGGAGAGAAAATATTTTTTTGATAAAGCTACAATATAACCAGTGACAAGAGATCATTGTGAAAGAGGCAAAGTCAAATGGCAGTGATATCCAGCTTCGCTCACATCAACGCCCCAACACATCCAGAAGAATCTTAAGGCAATTTACAAAAAAATAAAATACATAATAAAAACAAACTACTACCTTCTAGGGAGTATGGAGCAAAGTGGGAAGTAAAGAGCCTCAGAACAGACAAAGGGTTTTGTAAACCTGTTGCAACTTCTAACCGTTCCAGTTTTGTAAAACAGCAGTAGAGGATTAGAGTCAGGGTTACCACCAAAATTGGAGAAGAGGGATCTAAATCTTAGGGGTTGATTCCAACACATAAATATATTTGGATTCTTCTTTATTGTGAAATTTTATTTTTTGCATAGATAGGCTACTTCTCCTTGAAGTAAACCTTTTATCTCATTTTGCTGAGTCCTTCAAGGACCTTTATCCAGTTTCTAAATGTAGGAGTGTGAGTATCTGAAATGTGAAGCTACACTGACTGTACTAATCATTTTGAAGAAAGGAACACAACATGTACTTCTCAAAAACAACTGAAAAACTGGTCTGTATCCTTGTTTTAGATACATCTGACTACCTTTAACTAGACATATCCCCCCCCCCACACACAGGGTACTTTCTGTTTGTTTGTTATTTCTAGAAAAGAATTAGAGAGGGATAGCCAGGGAAGTAATAATCTTGGCACAGGAAAATAAGCCAGAATTTTTAGCTTGGTTTTTGGGAGAGGACTAGAAAGCAGACCTGAGTACTTTTAAAATAAAACATTGTGCTTCTTGTTTTAAAAAAAAAACATTCTGAGAATTTGGACCACTAAATTTTGGCAGCATAAGCAGAAGATTCTAGAGCTGCATAGAATATATGGGTCAAAAATTGCTTACACTAATTTAGAACAACTTGATTAATACAAGCACTCCAGGTACAGAAAACTCTTATTAATCTTGCCTTCAATTTTATGCCTGATTAGATGAGGATTTTTCTTTAAAAATAAATAAATAAATCTAGAGATAGTGGAAGAGATATATCTGGCATGATTTTATCCAAAGATATTTACTGCGTGTTCTAGTAGACACTGTTAGTGTAAAAATCAAAGGCGATTCTAGCTATAGTCAATCACTCCCTTCTTACATTTCCAGACAAGACAATCCAGTGTGGTTAGGAGCCTATCTTTTGGCAGTTTGTGACTCACGCCAATTTTGCTGACCAAAAACCCTAACATAAGCCCTAGAGTTCTATGACTGATGCTGTTTTCTCAGTTTTAAACTCTATAACTTGATCACTGGGCACATACATACACCTTTTACAAAAACAGCCATCACTTTCATTTAGGGTAGAAATACAGAAGTGGATAGATTTACAAGCTGAAACATTAGTAGCCCCAACATGAGACACAATAATTGTCTATTTGTGGCAGAAGGTCTTTTCCTTTCCTCAGCATAATCACTAATCTTTACCTCCCTATTGGTTCCACAAGGATGAATAAAAAGAGTAAACTGGGGATCCCAAGTTGCAACTCAATGCATATGTCCTTTGCAGTTAACCATGAAGGTTGTTGGTATCTGTCATGGATTAGTTCATAAGCAATGATGCTATATGACATTTGATCTTTATTTCAAATATGACCTATATCCATGAACCAATTCAATCAATCAATCAATCAATCAATTAATCAATCTGTGGGACACTTTTTCTGCTTTGTTTTCCAAACTTGTGAAAGACTTTGTCATAAATCAAAGAGTAAAAGAAAAAAAAATAGTACCTTAATATTTATGAAAATTATTTCATAATATTTTTTTTAAAGTAGCAAATTAACACACCTGGTTACCAATGGTAAGTTTGCATTGTTGCTGAAATGGGAGAAAGAAATATATTCATGGAGTTGAATTTGGAAATGTTCCTATAACAGAGACTTTCCCCCAATCATTTTGTGGAAGTAAATAGAAATGTGGGTCTCATTTTTAATGAGATTGGACTTAGGTTCATATATGAACTTCAAAAGTAAGTGACACCCTAAGACAACTGTGATACTGTCATTTACTTTACTGGATAGCATGACTCAGATTTTCATTATTTCTAGGTAAACGAGTTACTCAAGTGTGCCATTTTGTATTGTTTACAAGTAGAAAATATATGGAGATAAACAGTAGAATAGTCCTCTGAGGTAGATTTGCTAGATCTTATTAAATATCTAGGGATAAATCTTGCATCCCATAATGTCCACCCCCCCAGATTTTAACCTTTTAAAAACTTTAAAAAACTTTTTCTGCTGTGTTCCTATGTAATCCATTCCAGTTGTATCAGACCTTCTTCCAGAGAGTTTATCTGAGAAAAAAATGGAGAGCGAGTCAAAATATTGATGAGTAATGATTGAAAGTATGCTTCTCTTATCAGCACAAAGATTTTAAAAATAAATAAATTCAAACATTGGTGAATGCTTCCTCACTTATGGATGCAAACATTTAAATAAAAGTCCTGTTACCTTCCTGGAATCTCAGGGGAATTTTTCCTGAAAACCAGTTATTTATTTGTTCTTTCTTTTCAACCTTTGCTCATGCAGAGAGCAGGTTTCTTTGTCAGAGGACACTTATGGCCACTTTTTGAACAAATATATCTAACTCTGCCCAGCCTAATATGAAATGAAACTGCTTTGGGAATGAACCCTGTGCATGTTCATTATCACTGTCATTGGTGCACTGTTATGGATGGATCACAGAGAAAATAGATCTATATAAATCTGCTGATTTTGGCAGGAAAGGGGAAACAAGTTGTGACAAATGGCTAAAACTTAGCTTCCCCTTTGTGGGTCTGTTCAGTCTTCCTTTCAAAGTCTGTTTTCGTAAACCAACTAAGATGCCCTGACTAAAGCCCAAAATAGGGACAATCCGAGTCTAATTTGGATGCAATATAAATACCATATAAGTTTTAGTGTTCAAAATTCCATGTTCTATACTTGCCTGCAGAAAGGAAGTACAAGCAAATGAGCAAGCTCATTGATGTTACTTACACAGAAACCTTTGAAACAACTGATGATCTGGTCTTTCAGAATAGTTTTGGAACAAAGAAGTGGGGGAAGAGTATCTCAAGCACCCAAGAGAATTAAGTTTGTGGAGGATAGAAATAAAATGGGAGGGGCTCCCAGGAAGGTAAGAAAAAAATGGAAGGGAAAGGAAAATGATTGGCCCAAGATTTCCTTTCCACAGTAACTTTTGGGGATCTCCAGAACTTAAAATGCAGTAGTTTATTAGGGGAAACTTTGTCAAATATGACAAAAATGTGACATAGGCATGCAAACAAAGGTTTAACAAGGCATTCTGGTCTGTTCCCTATTCAAGTGATAAGGGGTTATATAAGCCATAGAATTATGTTTTGTCTTCACAATTACCTCACTAAAGGATTTTCTGTGCTGGCTTCCCAAGTGGCTGATCCAGCTCATTTTGGTGGGCTATAATCTGCCTCCAATTCATTCTCATTAATAATGAATAAGTATTTATTGTTTTTAATTCAAACATGGTTGCCTGAAATTAAAGGTGGTGGTGGGTTTTTTTTTTTGTAATTAGGCTAACTGCTGGAAAGAGACCCCAGAACATGGAAAATTTAAAAAGGAAGGCCAAGGATTGAAGGGTGGGTAAAATGTACGCAATGTGGGAATCTGAAAGAAGATTTGACAGAAATGGTGTAGGGTCTCCTGCTTGAGCGGGGGTTGGACTAGATGACCTACAAGGTCCCTTTCAACTCTGTTAATCTGTTAAAGATGGAAAATGAGGCTTGAAAGAAAGGAACGTGCTCTGTGGCAAAATTTGGCCAATTATCATTTGGAAGAAATGTCATGGTAATTACATTCAGGATATTTTCTGCTGATGAGGGAGAGAAATTCAGGGAGTGTGTCTGAAGAAACTCAAGCAAAGCAGGTTGGAAAAAAAATCTGCGCTTGAGAGAACAGACTGGCAATGGAATTTTCTTTTAGAAGAAAACAATTGGAAGGGCAGAATTTAAGGGAGGCTAGGCTGATGTTTGTTTGTTTATTGATTTATCTGCAAAGCTTATAAGCCACTCTGATGTTCCATTGATAGGAAGGAAGTATACAAGCAAAAGACATTTGGGGTTGAGGACTATAAGTCATGGACCAAGGAGTTCAGCTATGTGAGGTCTGGAGACTAAACTTTGACAAGACACTCTGTCATCTTGTCACTTCTATTATAACATGTATGCCAAAAAGAGAGGGGTGGGCATGACAGTTCGAGAGAAAAATATGCAGTTAATTCTGATATAGAGGGGGGGGGGAAGCATATTAATTTGGGTCTTTGACAGAAAGGCTTTTGATTCTCCAAGAACATTTTAAATAGGCCAGAAGTAGTAGGGGTTGTTGGGGTTGGTATATTTATGTGTATGAATGAGGGAGACAGGGAATTATAATTCTGAAAAGCCTTATTGTGAACATACGATTTTAAAAAGGACCCAGTGGGTTATATTAGAGATATTTCTGGTTATAAAGAGGCCAGAAATAGTGGCTTATCACTATACTGACATACAGAAGATCATTTTTTAAGCAGAAGCTTGTTAAAGATTCACAAATGACTGGTTATTTTTTCCACAATCAATGTTTAATATAGAACATCTCTAAACAGGCCCTTTTGGACTGCTTAATTTGTGGTTATTTGTTTTCCATTTCCTATTTACACTTTGCCTCCAAGTTCTCTACAGCTATTTTTACATCCCATTTGTTACTCCAAGGAACCATTTTCTGAGAACAAGACTTTCCTTCAGTTCCTGAACTTGGAGGCATCTGTGTCATCAATATGTGTCCATTTCATGAGACAAGGATCTGTACACTTCCAGTTGTTGCACCACACGTTAAACATACCTGAGACATGATTCAGTTAATTAAGAAACTAACTTGGTTGAGATGACATATTATATCCCACACTGAGCCACAGATTAGTTTAGTATGACATAACCATGGTTCTTTACTCATCAGCCAGTGGGAGAGCATTTGAAGAACTGACTTGGTTTTGCAAATACCTCAAGCTCTGTTACTAGGCTGATGTCATGAAAAGAAGGCCCGGCATCAAAAAGAGTTAATTCAGAAGGAAAACAGCTAAGATAAACTTTCTCCAGGATTAGTAAGAAAAGAGAGAATATGATGGAACAAAGACCATTTGATATGTTACTCTTTGAGGTCAGAAAATATACATTCCTAGGAAACTAGGAAAGTTCTGTGGTAACTCCACAGGTTGGCTATTACCCAAAAAGAAACTGATTACCTGAACAATGGCATTGTATGATAGCCCTCAAATAAGTAATAGATCAGAAGTAAGAAATATTTATCTCTCTAATGGGCAGCAGAGTAGCCAACACAAACACACACACACACACACACACACACACACACACACACACACACACACACACACGGACCCTAAGTTTTTTCTATAGCTCAACAACCTCTCACACAGGCAATCATACCTTATCAGTGCAGAAACAAAGACCCAAGTCACAAATAAGCTTTCACCTCCCTGACCTTGAAATCAAGGGTGATGCAGGACGTGAAACCTGCCTAGACAAATTTCTGGGAGAGCAATATTCCCATCTTCATTCAGTTTTGGTAGCATACATTAGATCTGCTTAATCATCCAAAACTCATGAATGAACATGCAGGTCTGGCATTCACCTGCAGTAGTTTGAGTCTGGGTGTCCTGTCAATCCAACCACCAGGTCCTCATGATAGGGTTACTGAATAGAAAAAGACCAACTTGGCACTTCTTGGTGAGTTCATATTTTTAAAAGAAGAAAGTAGTTTACTTCAAAATTTGATCAACAATCATCCCACCAATATTTTTGAAAATTGTTTTAAAAATAGCAGGACATAAAAGTACAACTCCAAACTGGCATTACAAGATAATCTAATGCTATTTTATTTTCTCCTTCAGGATTCTCTCACTCCACACAGTGCACTTGTCTAATATCACAGTGCTTAAGTTCGATTTTTCTACAGATGTTAATAGGATGGATTAAAATAAGCCTTTAAGAAGAAAGGCTTCAGCTGCCTGTAAATTGTTGTGAAACTTTTCTGAATTTGCAGAAAGAATTTGCTTGACCATTCTTCAGAATCTTTATAGGTGTTTAATTTTTTAAGGTTTTTTTTCCATTATGAGAAAGATGCATATATACATATATACATATACATATACATACACACACACACACACACACACACACACACAAACTAAAACTGCCAGTCATTAAATAATATAAAGGGGCAAACGTTGCAATGTTAAACTTCAAACAATCTCTCTCTCTCTCTCTCTCTCTTGTGTGTGTGTATGTGTATGTGTATATGTGTGTATGTGTGTGTGCCGGAGACATAATCTTCCTCAAATAACCACATCCTGTAGTGATATCTGGCACTCCTCATATTATTCTAAAGAGCCTGAAAGGAGGGGAATTTAGACTTAGCTGCTAGAGATTATGATTTTGAGAAGTTGCTTAACTTAATAAAATATTGACATATGTTTCTATGTATAGTACAGGTAACCTGGGTATAATGCAATGTTTATTTAAAAACAGAAACTAGACTCCATCAAGCAAATGAGGATAAATTAAAAGGCTAGATTACTATGTTTCTGTACAACGCTTCTCTGCATAGCATGATTTTGTGAATTTTTTTAGTTCTTGATTGAAATAACAAGAGGCACATACTTGAGGACTTCTAGCTCAGATAGTGGTCAGAAGTTTAACAATGCAGTTGTACAGAAACACAGTAAATTTTGGCTTTGTAAGTCATTTGGGTCGGGGATTAAATAGAGACCAGGAGCTCCTCTGTGTGCAAACAGATGTGAGGAACGAAATTATATTTGAAAAGCTGGAGAAAACTTACAACAGAAAGTTGTGGCCACTAGTAATTTTCTGGAGGAATTCTTGGGAAGTAATCAGATTAGGAATCCCTGCCAATGAATATGTTTCTCCATTTAATAGTTACCGTCAAAGCATTGAAATATTATTGAGCAGATAAGAGAACAAGTTTGGTGTGTGCTGTTACAAAGGATAAGTTTCAATTCAAATTACAGAAAAGGAGATAGTTAATTACAAGGAAAAAATAGATTTGGGTTGCAAACATTCAGATGATCATTAAATAGTAACAAAGAAATTTAAAATCATTTTTGCCCATCCCCCAAAAGAAATCTAATGCCCCTACATATTCTGTTAATGGATTACTCTGTCTAGGTCAGTCATTGAACACTTGGATGCAGTGCATGATATTCTTGATAGGCTAAATTATCACAATGGCCTTTTATATGCTGGAAAGTGCTTCAGATTATGTAGCAGGCAAAGAAAATAATATTTAAGCCTATATGGCTACATGTCCTCATCTACAAACATCAATTTCCCATATATAGGAAGAATACATTATTTAGATCTTTACGTAAGAATCATGAGGGATATATACAGGTAGTCCTCTACTTACGATCACAAAATTTCTAGTGCTAAGTGAGACAGTTGTTAAGTGAATTTTGTTCCATTTTATGACCTTTCTTGCCACAGTTGTTAAGTGAATCACTGCAGTTATTAAGTTAGTAACATGGTTGTTAAGTGAATCTGCCTCCCCCATTGACTTTGCTTGTCAGAAGTTCGCAAAAGGTGACCACATGACCCTGGGACACTGCAATCATCATAAGTATGAGTCAGTTGTCAAGTGTCTGAATTTTGATCACATGACTATGAAGATGCTGCAGTGGTCGTAAGTATGAAAAATGGTCAAAAGTCACTTTTTTCAGTGCCATTGTAACTTTGAACTGTCACTAAATGAACTGTTGTAAGCTGTGGACTATCTGTATAGTGGATATAAAATGTGTACACACCCCTATAAAAATCAGACCAAATTAATCACTTCAGAATTTTTTCTACCGTTCATAAAACACATTACCTGTACAATTCAATTGAAAAGCAAACTGAAATATTTTAGTGGATGGTGTCTAGCCACCGTGTTTTTGGTCTTGTTTCCTTTTATTGCTGACTATATATATACCAAGGGAATTAATAATTGGAATAAGAACCATATATTGCGTGTAATTTGTGCTGAGGTAATGTTTAAGTAGACATTAAGTAATAATTATTTCTCTTTTTAAATATATTTTTTACTGAAGAGATTTTTTTAAAAGGTGCAACCAACACCAATATTAGAAAAGAAACAAAGAAAATAAGAAAGAATAGTGAGTAAGTAATGAAAATAGAAAAAGAAATACAAAAGAACAAAGAACAAAGAAAAGAGTGCTGTATAAAGAAGTGGCTCTCACTCTTTTTGACAAAGGTTATAAATACATTTATGTTTTGCCCTCTCTCTCTCTCTTGCTCAGCTTACACCCATAAATCAAGCTCATTTTTCTCTTTTTTTTTTAGCAAAAAAATGCATAAGGGGTTTCCAGCCTCAGATAAATGTAGTTGTTGATGTCACCCAAGTTAATTTTGCTGTCTCTACTAGTTCTGTCACTTTCAAAAACCATTCCTTATTGTGGGTATTTCAGAATCTTTCCATTTTTGTGCATATAATAGTCTCACAACAGTAATCCTACACAAAAATAATCTTTTATGGCTCCTTACTAATTGGCTGTCCATTAATTCCAGCAAGAAAAGTTCTGACTTCAGTTGAATATTAATCTTAAAAATTCATAGTTAATAAACTTTACATAACTAAGGTTAAACTAAGGATGAAAATAAAAGGGTCACTTTAATGAGATAGGGATGTAATGAGATAGAGATTTATTTCAAAGCATAATGGTGCTGTTTGCTGATGTTCAATAAATAGATATGAACCTATATTTTTTTTCCTAGCTGAAGTGAGTTAAATCTGTGTTTTCTCTGAACTAGGGGTTGATTGGGAATTTGCTGGGTACAAAAATAATCTGGAAATTACCTATAGAAGTTTTCCAGCAGCTTTCAAATTAAGTAAAAAAATGTTGGTTTGTTTGGGCATAGCGTGTTAAGTGAACATAGTGGTTGTGTTTTGCTGCTTAGGGATTTGGAATTCAAATATTTCATGAACCAAGCCAAATGATAAACACAAGCTCATATTTTAGAATGGTTTCTATGTAATAAGAGATCTGTACTCTTATCAAACCTGACTTGGTAAGCTTCATCTGCTTTATTTATCTTTGTTCTTTTCAGCGGTTCCAAGTCTTTGTTGGTTAAATTGACAGATATTGGATTACACTTTGCTAAGTTACACTTTAATAAAAAATTGAAAGCAGAGACTTACAGTCTTTAATACTGGCAAACAAACAATTAGAATATATTATGATTCCACCGTACTTAATTAAAACAATTGGCATAACGTTATGTACTTGTTCAGGGCTGCTTGTTCTGCCTCTTGGAGGGTGGTAAGCATGTAATAATGGTTACCTTTTAAGTCAGGGCAGCAACATTATTACAGAGCTTATGAAGAAGAATTCTGATTTCATGTAGCTCTTGGAGTGTAGGGGCAAAACATAAAACTGATTCATGATTCTTCCCCATCATAAGGAATCTGATCTAGACAATTCATCAGCCTTGAATATAAAGTATAAATGTGGTCAGTAAGGTGTGGATTTGTACTTCTTTCCGCCCCACATGACACTTGAATTGAGGCAAATATGTGTTGGCTCCTTATTTGTTTAATGATGCTACTGGAGAATTCTGGGGAAGTTCAGAGACAAAACCCCCGGAAAAAGTTGGGAAGATGTAGGCATGTGGTACTGAAGTCATTGTGTGACTTGTTTGAGTTTACCTTAGCATGATATGTGAACTTAGCTATATTAGCATGATGTGGTATATCAAACAAAGCATCATTTAGTATTATGATAGCCAGACTATGATGGCTATTTCAACAAAAGTGGTTTAACAAAATATGATTTCATAGGATATGTCAACATTGCCATAACTTCAATTGTTTCTATTCATATTATTGGGTTTCTTTATTCCATTTTTCCTGAATGTTACCAGTCAATTTTGCCTTTTTAGACATTTTGCAGTGCTTTTGAATATTTTAGTGGAGTTGCAATTTTTTTTCAGTTCCCTAAATCTCTAAAGCAGGAAAAGATCCATCTGCTTCAGAATATGTATGTTATAAGATCAAACTTTGTATGCTATTTTAGTCACATAATTTACAGGCACATCAGTTAAAGAATAATTAAACAAAAAAGAATCTTCATCAATATGAACAAATTTCAAATGGCTGTGCCATTAAAAAATGGTTGTCTTCTTATACCATTCACTGGGGGCTGCCACTTTAGTAAATAGCAGTTGAATATAATATACAGTTTTGGGGCACTTTTATAGTCTGAAAAATTTATCATCGGTTTGGTTGAACAATTTTTCCAGAGGAAACTGGTATTGACTAAGGCACCATACCTCCATCCAAATGCACTAGGTGCATTTCTCTCTTCTGAAAACCATAATCCAAGCAGTGTATAAATCCCACTTAAAGAACTAATCATAATTATTTTTTTAGAAATTGTTGGCCTTTTGCTGAATTCAGCCCCACTGTGACTGAAATAGGACAAGTGAGGTTACTATAATTCTGAACTAATTTGGAACTTTTAAATTAAGACTAAATGCCAATCAACCTGATGTCTTTCATATAGCATATGACTAGGGTTCTTTTAATGAAAATGTCTTCAGATTTTGGAAGTTCCAGCTACAACCCATTTGGAGTTTGTAAATTGGGAGGAAAGCTACCATACAGAGATTGGGATGGCCATTTGTCTCTTATTTAAATAATAGGATGTAACATTGCATCTAGGAATAAAGACATACTTCTTTTCCACCACTGCTTTTTAAAAATATTCTGCTGAAGTAAAGCACATGGCCTCAACAGAATTAAATTGGAGGCTTTTAAAAAAAGAAGCAAGAGGCTATAAAAATGTCGGGTTGTTGCTCTAGGGTTGTTCAGTATTGTCTTTAAAACCTTGCACAATCACACTGTGCAGCCATTTTAAAAAAAGCAATCCAGTTTACTATAACAGGAGCAAGCTACAGATAGTCAGAGGGTCAATAATACATACAGTAAATATGCTGCTCCTTGCATCTAGATTAATTACAGGGACATACTTACTGAATAAGGAAGTTTTTCAATTGCACTTTGTCCTAAAATGAGCAGGTTCAAGGACTTAATTGGATCAAATGGGTAGACAAAGACACACACTGTATAATTCCCTTGGATTTTAGCAACATGCAAGATAACTTCTCTTCACAGGGCCCCGATCTTTATTATTGTTAGTGATCAATCATGTAGATGTAGAAAATGTAGAAGACAGGAAAAAAATATAGACAGGCCTTTAATCATTTTCAGTCTGTTAATTGTAAAATAAGTACAGTCAGTGTAGTAAGTTGCAGGTCATTTGACATTTCTACAGCAAAAATTAATGAATTTGTGAAAACTTTGGGATATTTTATAAATGTTAATTCATACATAGGAATACAACTTTCTTAATATAATGCCATTATCCACCATCAGAGCTGTTAGTTTCACTATATTGTGCATTATCTAAATTAAATGCACAATAGTATGCAAACCAGATGTAACTAAATCACTGCAGAAAATAGCAATAGCGCTTAGATTTCTATACCACTTCATAGTGTTTTACAGCCCTCTCTAAGCAGTTTTACAAAGTCAGCATATTGCCCCCAACAATCTGGGTCCTCATTTTACTGACCTCAGGAGGATGGAAGGCTGAGTCAACCTTGAACCGGTCAGGATCAAACTGCTGGCAGTCGGCAGTTAGCCTGCAACACTGCATTCTACCCACTGTGCCACCATAGCTTATAGTTACCCCTCCTTACATTTTATGCCTTACTTTAGCAGGTTAGTGTTGGTTGGATAGAGTGATTCCTTAAGATATATTTGGACCATTTACTGATTAGACCGGTGGTGTCTGGAGTAGAATGGAGATTCCATTGGGAAATGTCATAATACACTTATTGGTGTAGAATAAATTTATTTGTTCTTGAACATAAACAACAATTTGCTTGCTCCAGTAGGTGTAAATTAGCATAGCAAAAGTGCAAAGGGTTGTGTTAGCACACATTGTTATGTATGATAATTGTTATGTCTTGAGTTTTACATAGACCAGTGCAGAATGAAGATTTTGCATTTCATGCTGTTTGGCCTTTGTCCTCAGCTCTTTTCCTCTGTGCTCATGAAATAAATATTGGCCAATGGAGGATAAGACTTCAGTTTGATGATGTCAATCCATTATGTCAGAATAAATCTTTGAAATACCATGGTACTCTGGAGGAGAATATGGGGAAAACTGATTCACATGGTTTTGTACTATAACATAATATTCCCTCTAGTTTTCCTATTTTTCAGTGAGATTATGAAAACCCTTACCCATGAAAGTTCTTTTATTATTTGATATTGAAAAAAAGATATGGGCATACCTTATTTCTATGAATATAGTTTTATAAGGAGGTTTGTCTCCATCTAAACTGATAATAGCCAAATCCCCTGTGGGTTTTTTTAATCTCATAAAATTGTCCTACAAATTGTTCTGATGGAAAGGATCATTGCAGGGTATATGGATGTAGTAAACCTCATGACTTGGAGAAAGGATGGAAGAATATATGCTCAAGTATTTTCTTAATTGTTATTGAACTGCTAACCAAACGTGCCTGGCACCAGAGTAGAGTAGATTATTTTAAAACCTCCAAAACCTTGGAAGCCTCTTCCAAGTTGATTTTTCAACATTTCTGTTGGTCTCTGATTCCTGACAGTTTTTATGACTTCAGATTTTGTGTCTGTCATCACTTTATTTGCATCCAGATCTCAATTCTGACTTTGTTCAGTTATAAAATATTCTGTCTCTCAGAACAATGATATCTGACTAGGTATAGATGCAAAGTTTTTTTCTGAGCTGTTTCCCGGGCTTTTTTCTACTGCCTGGCAGTATGTGCACCAAATTTATGAAATAGGGGTAGGATCACACCTATTGTCCCTAATTTAATTCATTTCTCCTAACATCTTTTGCTCTCCTGATATACATTTTTTAAATGTTCAGAGATGTGGTGCAGCTCCTCTACAGCAATGCCACCAGCTCCCTCCACTACGCCGCTGGCATCACTGAACCATTTTCCACCCAAGTGGATGTCCACTAAGGATCCATCCTTTCATTACTCCTGTTCATTTTATGCATTGGCATAGTGACTGTGGACCTGCGACAAACGCCGCATTCATGGACCTTACTCTTTACTGAAAATGTTATGCTGGCTTGTGAGATCTGGGATGGAATTGAAGGATTGGTCAACCAATGGAAGACATGGCTTGACAAATTTGGTCTGCAATTTAATTTGGTGAAAACTGAATACCTGGAATATGGCATCCATATAGACATCATCATCATCATCATCATCAAATAGTACTTGCTAAAAGGAAAGTTCAGATTTCTGCAGCTATGTACTTTTCTGCATTTTTACATTACCCATCTTGTACAAGGAGATTAAAATAATTCAGGTAAAGTGGACAGACATGTCTGTGTTATATATTTTCCTGTTTATTATTGCTATTTTTACTTCTGATTTCTGTTTCCTTCATGTATTTACAACAATACACTTGATAGTTGTATATGTGTGCATATACACACATATACACACTTTTGTCAATAATTTTATTGAAGTTTTTTTAATGAACATAGTAAAAAGCAATACAAACTAAAAAAAACTAGAAGAAAAAAGAAAAGTAAAAGTTCAGAAGGTGCAGAAAAAAAGAAATAGAAATAAAAAAGAAAAAATAGATGAGAAAAAAGGGCAACAAAGACAATGATATAGAAGTGGCTTTCAACCTCCACCACTCTGAGCATAAACCAATATACTAACTTTTCACCCTCTTTAAACTTATAGGTTAAAAAAAAAAAAGCTCTTCTGCTCCTCGTCTAACTTTTATCTATATGCAGTCCCAAAATCATAATCTTTTCAATCCTAGTACTGCAAAACATCCATTATGAGTTACCATAAATATCAAGCACATAGTTTATCCCTGGTCAAATAGTTCAGCCTTATCTTTCATAATTTTATTCTGCAGAATCTTGACCATTAAATCATTTCAATGGCTTTGGTCTTTCATTGGAATGGGTTTTTTTTTTCATTTAAAAGAAGTCTTCAAAGCTTTCACTATTCTACTTTGTAAATCCCATAAAGACAAATTGTCCAGGATTTTGTGTTTTAGCTATTCCATGTTCTCATCCTTTTGTTTCCATAAAAAGGCATTGTCCTGAATTTTTTGTCACAACTGTCCATGTACACATCTTTTTCTGGATTTATCTTTTATGTTCTCGATTTGTTGTTGTCCATGCCTTCAAACAGTATAATGTCTATGACAAGTAAAAGTTTTTAAGTTTTTTCTTATCATCTTCTAAAAGTTTATCCATTGAAATCTGTATCCTTTTTGAGTTATTAGTTATTAGTATTTTAGTCCATGTGTCAAGAAACTCTCTAAGATAAGATAAAATTATAGCTGTTATAGCCATTTTAACTCTTTTCTGCCTGGTTCTTTAGTTCCCTCTAGTGTTCCCTTTACAACCTTCATCAAAGCACAGTTCCTAATATGGATTTAGTTCCATTTCAATAATTTCCCATCTTTATTTAATTATATACTTGTTTTTCAAATGTTACATCCCCCAAAAAGAACGATAATCCAAATCTCTCTCCTTTCCCAATCTGTTTAAAACTTTCTTAAATCAAAACCCTTTTTTGCCAATTATATATTATTTCAAGTTATTAAATCTTTGTTTAAAATTTCTTAAATCCAAAGAAAAAGGTAAAATTGTGTCAAATTAAGTTTGCCATTTAAAAAGTCTGTAATATTCATAAAGAGGTTAAATTGAATGTTTCCAAATTAGATTAGAAAATGAATTTGACTGGTGGAAAGACTCCACCGCTGTGGAAAGACTCCACTGCTGCTAAGAGCAAAGATGTCATTTCCCTGAACTCAATCCATGGTAGAGTGTTGTTTTATGGGCTCCTTGTAAGGAGCTGCCATTCAGAACACTCATGGGTGATCTCCCGATCTCAGCTTCTCTGGAGAGATTTGAAAGTGGTCTACTCATTGGTCTTTTATCTTTAAGCCATGACTTACACCAGAAATGTGTAAATGTGTGTGTATTCAGAATAAAAGTATAGAAAACAAACAAAAGATATAATGTAAAAAAGAAAAGGAAGGACATGAGAAGAAAACATGCAGTTAAGCCTTCTGCTCTGCTTTCTATTGAGCAATTATCATTCTTTTCCCCATCCTCTTTGACTCCTTATGATTCCTAAATCCAGAAAACATTAATTCAATCTTTTCTTCTTTCAACAACAACAACAAAAAAATCCATATAAGGTTTCCACTTTTTCTAAAAGAAAAACAAAACACCCTTTTCATTTTTCTCTGATCAGGCTAGTGAGTGTCATGATTTCTGCATCTTCATTTAATGAAATCTAATCTTTCACTGTAACCTATCCAACTTTTTATGTACAACAATCTTGCTGGAGTTACCATATACAATATTAATTCCCCATATTTCATGTCCATAAAATCAAATAAGAATATTCTCATCATGATGTTAGTCGTCAATATCTTTCCCACCATTGTATGGATTTGCACCAAAACTTTCCTTGTGTTTTCATAGGTCTGTCCCGCATGACAAAAAGTATTTTCTTCCTTGTCATATTTCCAATGATAGTTATTCTTTGGGTGCAAACTTTCAAATTCTACATAAGACTGCCATGATGTCTTTCTTCTTCATGCTGGTGGAAGAAAGAGCTTTATGTTACATTTAAGTTTTATTGTCAAATTCCTCTTACTTGATTATATGTAAATATATTTATTTCTCATTTATTGGTCCATAGTTTTTCTTGTTATTACTACTTTGAATGCTTAAACAAGAACAAACTTCCTTGCTTTTAATTACGTGGTGACTCCACCAGTTTGTTCAATTACTATACAGATAAAAAAGAAAAAAAAGGTGCAGTGAAGTTGATGAGCCTCCTCCTCCTCCTTAGCTCTATAGCATACTTCTTCCTTTTCCCTATCATTCTTCTGGTTGAAAGACTGACAGAGTAAATGAATTTGAATAGGTTGAATCTGATAGTGTGTTGTAAACTTTGGCTAGGTTCCAAGGAGCTCAAAGATGGTAAGCAGACCCAAGAAAATACTCTGCTGCTACAAAGCTGTACTTAAATCCAGAATTATTGTGTGTTTTATATAACTAAGACTTTCCCAGTTAACTATATGAAATAACAATTGTATGTTGATGTGGAAGATTTATAATAAGATTTCTTGTATTACTAAAAATAAATAGCAGCAACAACAGAAAAGAAACAGCATTGCAGAAAGAAAGGATATTAAGCTTCCCACCCTCATTCCCTACAATGCTTATTTGTGGAAAACATACTATAATTGTAGAGATTAGTCTGAGATGATTTTTTTTTAATGCTCCAAATCCTTCACCTAACAATCAGTTGAAGGGAGAAAGGGGAAGAGACAAAACATTTAAAGATCATGTTTCCCTTCTTGTATCACCCCCAATTGTTGTCGCTTCTCCTTTAAATCTGAGTTTGTGGAAATGAAACAGGCATACAGACAAGCAATTTTGCTTATTTCCCAAAGGAAATGCTGTATCTTCACATCGTATTAAGTTCACTTCTAGCCACAATTCCCCAAAGTCAGTGTCTGCTGCTTTATCCTCCCTCCTTTTATCACAGGGGCCAGCAATCTTTTTGCAGCTACAGACACAAAAATATTTTAAAAATATATTCTGGTCCCAAGGGCCTTTGGGAGAAGAGTAGAAGTATAATGAAGTCACTGAAGGAGAAGGCGGTAAAGATTACACAGGGATGTTTTAAAGCAGTGTTTCTCTCTTTTTGTAATAATAATTTTTATTAAAGTTTATAAACACAATAGTAAAAAAACTAATACAAACTAAAAAGAATCTAAAAAATAAAAAATGCAGAGCAAAAGAAAAAAGATATATAAAGAAATCCCCCTCCCTCCAGACAAATAAAAATATCTTCAGTAATTTATAACCTCCTTTGATATTACTAAAAGATCTCTTATTCCCATACTTCCTCTCTTATCAATAGACAAATTATAAAATCTGTTCATTCAGTCCTAATCAACAACAATAAAAACTGCCTGAAACAATAACTTATACTGTATATTTTAACCTTGATAAAACAAATCAGTTTTATATTATTTTTCTTTACTTCTAACACAATAATTTTCTATAAAAAATGCAACAGAAGAAATCTCTTCCCTTAGCTTATCTGTTATCTACAAACAAATCTTTAAAGCCTCATCATTTGGTCCTAGTTAAAAAGAAGTCCATTAAGAGCTACCAGAAACAACATATATATTTTAATTTTGATCAAATAAATCCATTTTATATTCCTACAATTTATTTTTTTTAGAAAGTTTGGCCTGTAATCCCTTCAATTTTTTTCCTCTTTATGACCCTGTAATCGCTTTTATTGAGGTGGAGTCAGGGCGACTGAATGGAGCTGACCATTTTCTGGACAGATGCCCTTCCTGATGTCTACGCAGAGTTTGCAGCAGATGTTTTCTCTTTGTGCCCTGATAGAGAAATATTTAACCTGGCCTAGGATTCAACTCTCAAACTTCTGAGTGGGAGGCGAGCATCTTGATCTCTAGGCCATCACGCTGCTTTAATCCCTTCAAATAATGTCCCACAAATTTATTTTTTATTATTTTTTCTTTGTCTCCTCTTAGAAACTTTATTAGTTTAACATGTCTCTTTTATAAAAGCAAGATAAAAAGCTATTCAAGGCACTTTTCTGATTTACTATTTGTTTTACATCTCCTTTAATTATTAAGATATTAACCAATTTCATTTGTAAATCTATTGTGTCATCTTTTTCCTTATCATTCTTGTAATCTGGCATTTTTAATCCACTTTCAGATCCACACTGAAATCATTCTTACTCTCTATTTTGCCAGTATAATCTTTTCCTCTTCTGTAGCTTCTTTTAAATCCATTTTTATTTTAGCAGACAATCTTAAAAGTAATTTCTGAGTTCTCTGTTCCCATATATCTTTGAATTCTCCCACAGTCAAATAATATTGCTCCACTGTATTAATGGGTATCTTCTTCTTTAATTGTAATCTTTAGTTGTCTCTAGTTTCCTCTAGTCAACCTTCAAAGTCCTGTCTTATCTTTTTTTTCTTCCAATCAATAACAATTTTCCACAGGAGGTTTTCTTATAGTTTATTTGAAAACCTTCATATATATATTTGTGTAAAAATTAAAACTCACAGAAAATATTCTTTCAAATCCTTCTGACCCCTTAATCCATTTCTAATTCTCCAAGATCAATGTTCTAGTCATCCTTTTACTGTTTATTAAAAAAAAAATCTTCATAAAGTCCTTAAACTTGCAGGAAATGTCTTTCATCAAGGATAGAAGGAACCTTACCCATGTAATGAAATTGCTGTTCTGAAGGTTCTTAACATCCAAAAAGCCATTAACAAGCAATTTCCTAAGATGGCCAAGAAAGGAAGTATGCAAACCCAGTGTCTGTTAGAAGGCACTGAACTACAGCTTAGGTGAGATGGTTTTACCCTGGTTCCCAGAGGCCTAAAACCCACCAGAGAACACTGTCTTATGGGTCTAGGACAAGTCACCATGGCTGACTCACTGCAGCCAACTTGCACAGGACAACTCGCCCTGGGACAATTCAATGTGACCTTATGCTCTGGCTCACCCCAGCCTTATGGACTTCTAACTTGAGAAGACTCAAACCTAAAACAAGACAAGGCCTGGTGCAATTCACTTGACCTTCTCTTGAGTTATCCCAAATTGAATTGTCCCATGGCAAGTTGTCCCATGGTGAGTTGTCCATGGCAAGTTGTCCCTTGTCAGGTTGGCTGGGGTGAGTTGGCTACAGAGAGATGTTCAGAGCAAGTCAGCCAGGGTGAGTTGTCCGATTCCAATCTTATGATCTCTTTGTGGGGATCCTGGAGCACTTAGGGGCAATCCTGCCTCCCTCCTTGCTCTGGAGAAGGATTCTGAGGAGCAGATCCATTGACCAGCTCCTCTTTCCACCGTGGCCATCAGCTCCGCTCTCTGCAGAGTTGTCTTCAATCCACCATTGCTTCCACGGAAGTCCTAAAGCAATGTTTCTCAATCTTGGCAACTCCCAGAATTCTCATCTGTGCCATGCTTCCTGTGGAATTGTGGGACTTGAAGTCTACACATCTGGAAATTGCGGATGGGGTTCAAATAATTTAACCACCGGTTCTCTGCCCTAATTACCAGCTGGGTAGGCGTGGCTTGGTGGTCATGTGATTGAGTGGGTGTGGCCAACTTGATGTCACTCACGTCGAGGGGCGCTTAGCCTTGCCTGGCCTCTCATGACCATGGGGATGCTGCAACGGTCTTAAGTGTGAAAAACAGTCATAAGTCACTTTTTTCAGTGCCATTGTAACTTTGAATGGTCACTAAATGAACTGTTGCAAGTCAAGGATTACCTGTACAAAAATACAAAAAGCTTCTTTGCTTGCAAAAAACTGCCCTAAATACCAATCATTAGATTAGAAATGGGGGAATACACACTGAAGATCAATGAGTCACAGCTGTCATGGAAAGCTAAACCATTCTGTCTGAATACCTTCCTTTTCCTTAGCAATACCTGCAACCCAGAGTTACAAATCAGGCAGGTTGCCAGAGCACATTGAGGAATTAAAATAATTAAAATACAGCCAACTCTTGCTCATAAAGTGAAACCCTTTAGCAGAGAGGTCATTTAAGCTCTTCAGAAAGTGGGTGGGCAACACTTCCAGTTGACGTCGTGGCGGGATCGGACACATGGGGCGGGTCTCCACACTCCTGTGCCGAGTTCTCTCTGTCGGTGGGCTCCGAAAGGAGCCAAAGCTGCCTTGTAGGGGCGGTGAAGCAAAGAGGGGTGCCCTGTGAGGTCGTGGAGAGTCACAGCTCTCCTGTCTGACCCGGGGTTCTTTTTCTCTCTCAGCCATGGCGAGGAGAAGAGGCAGCCTAAAGATGGCTGCCATGAAGTTGGGACAACCGAGGAACAACTAAGACCTAATCCCATTCTGCCTTTGTTCAGACCTTGCTGCAGGGAATTTTTGCCTATGAATATAGCTATCTATCTCTTTATCTCTTAAGTGCTGACATCTTCTGTGGGCTATTAAGGAAGGTGGGGGCTGCTTTCTCCCTCTAAGAAAACATGTTTCTCCATTTCTCATGCAAGGAAATATATTCTTCCTTTTTAATATTTCTCAAAATATTTCGTTCTTCTAGGAGAGGGGTGGGTGCTAACTTTCTACCATTGGTGCCATGTTACTATGCCATATTATCATGAGAGCAAACTATGTTTATGTTTATGTTTATGTTTATTTGTATTTCTATGCCGCCCAACTCCCAAGGGACTCTGGGCGGCTATAACAAATTGGAAGGAGGATCCACTTATTATCAGCGAGCAATCATGTAGCTTCGCCACTCTGAAGCAATGCAAGAGACTCCTGTCCCAAAGGTGCTTTTTCACGAGGCAACTGGACTTTCTGGAAACCAAGAAAGTCCAGTTGCCTCTTGAAAAAAGCACCTTTGGGACAGCCATGACCTGGATGACTGAAGAATCCCCATAGACAAGAGACTCCTGTGCTCAGTGAACTGACAAAGCACCCAGGAGAAGCATTCATTAGATCCATTTGTACCACTTAAAGATACCAGCTGGTCTCACTCACCTCACAAGATATCCTAAGGCCGTGATGGCGAACCTATGGCACATGTGCCCGAAGTGGCACGTGGAGCCATGTTGCCTGGCATGCGTGGCATCGCCCGTTCCTCCCTGCTTGCAGCAGTGCTGGAAACTGGAAGAGCTGGTCTTCCATTTTCCGGCGTGAGCATGCGCGCCAGCCAGCTGATCATCATGCGCTGTGATGACCCGGGGCGTGGTATGAAGGCAACACAGCCAGAGAACCAGTATGAGTCCCTTTATTGGCACCAACTTTGCCCCCAACGTCCCATTTACTCTCCGGCCTGGAGAAAAGCTCTCCCACAAACCTGCAGCAGCTTCTGGTTGCAGATACTCCAGTCCAAACGCTGTAAGCAGTATGACTGCAATCGATCACTCCAGCAGGGCAAGATAATGAGTCCCAGAAGCGAAGAATTCACAGCAATAATTCCAGCAAGACAAGATAAGCACACAGAAGCACGACAAACATTCAAACAGTCAGGAGGAATGCCAGGAATGCAGGCCACAACTCTCAACACTAGATGAATTCAGCATTTGTTCCCGACAAATGAATGCCCCTCCCAACTGCCTCTCCTTTAAACTCCATCTCCAGGTGTGCCTTGTGAAGGGAATCGGGGCCCTTTCCTTCTTCGTAAGCCATGCAACCCACATTGCTCTCTTCTGCGTTCTTCCCTGTGCACCCTAGGATGAGGAGGGGGTGGGCCTTGGTCTTCATCTGAACCCCCTCTTCCTTTTTCTACCTCTCCCCTGCTCTGCCCAGCCTGACTTTGCCTTTCCCCAGTTTCCTCCACAACCAATGGAGCCACTCTCCTGCTCTCTGTCAGCTGTTCATCTTCTGTCTCAGATTCAGACTCCAACGGGGGCATGACACGCACGCATGCGCACCAGTAACTGGAAGTTCATTTTCCGGCATGTGCATGCTCCCTGGGCAGCTCCTCTTCTGGGTTGTGGCCCAGACGTGTGCACGTGCACACTCCCTTTTCGGCACTCAGTGCTGAAAAGGTTCACCATCACTGTCTTAAGGTAATCATGCAGATTTAAGGAAAAATCACATGCCCTCAGAAAGGCAGTAAAAAAATCAGACAGAATGCCAAGCTTGCATCCTGCCTCTCAGCCATTTCTTCTATGGCTATGCCAACCCTTCTGTAAATAGCTGTTCAAGCCCCAGGAATAAAAGTACCACAAAAAACTCCGGGGGGGGGGACTATGGAGAAGTTCAGCTACAGACAGAAAGTCTGGGCGTACTGCCAAGAACCATTAAGGCTGTTACAATGTAACAAAGCTTAACTCAGAGGCAGTTTCTGAAAAGCAGCAGGGCAATTAAGATAAGGATTAGGCTAGAAATACAGGCACACTAGAATCTTTCCTTCCTGCGTTCCTTGCAGGATTAGCCCTGTAAAGTGGAAAAGATTTCTTCCAACAACCGGTTCTCCGAACTGCTCAGAAAATTAACATACGGTTCAGGAGAACTGGTGTGAACCGGCAGGAGCTCACCACTGACTAGTTTAAAGCATAGGAGCAAAATCCAGTAAGTCACATGAGGCTTTCTAGCTCTCTGAGATTCTGATGTCCATCAGTAACCATCCCCCACTCTTACTACTACATTACTATCTTTTGCTTGGTATCTTTTCTGCAAATTAGAGTTGTCCATGCACATTTTTCTTTTTTTCTTTTTTTTTTAATTTTTAATTTTTAATTCCATATAGACATTCCACGTATTTATCGTCTCCTTTTTCATTTCATTCTTTTATACAATCATTATACATATATCTTATATTTATCTTATTGCTTTATTTAGTTCAAAATTTCTTTACCATCCCTCTTTCCTATCTTACAGCCCTTCCTTCCCTTTCTTCTTTCCTTTCCTCCTTCTCCTCCTAAACTACTTCCCTTCCCTCTCTCCTCTCCTCTTCTCTACTCCCCCTCCTACTCTCTCTCCTAAACTCTCCCCCCCTCTTTCCTCCTCTTCTTCCTTTCTCCTTCTTCTCACTCCCCACCTTTCCCCTTCTTTGCTGTACTTTCTCCATTTCTCTGGGATGGTATTCCAGCAACCCTGAATTCATTTACATACTTTTATATTTTCCACTTTATTTAAAATATATTCCTTTAACTTACTTCTTTTATCTTTATATGTTTGTCAATTAATACAGTTCAAATTTATAATTATCTTTTCCCTCCCTCCCCGTCCCCCCCCCACCCCCCCCCCCCCCCCCCCTCCCTTATTCTGGCTTTTCCATCATTTTTCCTAACCATGACTGTATCTTAATCCAAAATTTCCTCGCTTCTGTACATGTCCACCACATGTGGTAATATGAACCTGGTATTTTCTGACATTTCCAACATTTTACTGATTTATCTTTAAACATTTTTGACAATTTCTCTGGTGACATGTGCCATCTATAAAACATTTTATACATATTTTCTTTATATGCTGTAGCCATGGTTAGTTTATAGTTCCTTTCCCACATTTGTTGCCATCTATCCAATTCTGTTGTGTAACCAAAATTTCTCATCCATATTATCATTGTTTCTTTTACTACCTCTTCCTCTAATTCCATTTGAAACAAGAAGTTATATAATTTCGTAATCATTTTTTCATCCTTACCAATTAAAATACCATCTAATTCCGAGATTCCCATCATAAAACCCTCTTGTTTATCTTTTTCATATCTTGATTGTATTTGCAGATATGTGAACCAATCTGTCTTAATTCTCAGTTTTTCCAAGTCTTGTTTTGTTTTCAACTCCCCTTTTTCTGTCAAAATATCCTTATATCTTATGACATTTCTTAAGTTAACTATATTTGGATGTACAAGTGCTTCCATTGTTGAAAACCACATTGGAATTTTCGTATAATATTTCCTTTTCACTTTTTCCCACACGGTTAACAAGCTATTCCTTAGATAATGATTCTGAAAATATGAGTGTGCTTTATTCTTCCCATACCACAAAAATGCATGCCAACCTATTTCTAAGTCATGACCTTCTAATGTTAATAATCTTACATTTCTCAATAGAACACATTCTTTCAACCAAGTCAGTGCTGCTGCTTGAGAGTAAAGTTCCCAATTAGGTACACCAAATCCACCTCTCAATCTTGCATCTTGCATAAGTTTCAATTTAATTCTTGCTTTTCTACATGCACATTTTTCACAGGAGAGGAACAGAAACAAAGAGAGAGAGAAGGAATAAATAAGGACAGTTTTGATTTGGATAATATATTTTTGCTTATATTCTTATATTATTTCAGTCCTTGACATTAGTTAACATGAAAGGTGATGAGGATCATATTATGTGTGTATCTATGTTAAAATTTAAGAAGTTTGATAATTAAGTCTTGTAAAAGTACTAATACTCAATTTTTGTGTTCTAAAATTTTGTGTTCTTAAAATTTAAGAAGTTTGATAATTAAGTCTTGTAAAAGTACTAATACTCAATTTTTGTGTTCTACCTCATTTAAAATATGTTTCTATTCATTGTACATCATTATGAGCAGTATTGATTTCAGCTGTAAAACCTTGAACAGTCTTTAGAAATCATTATTGACCATATTTTTTTTTTGTTTGATATTCTCCAAGTGGTAAGACCACCCATATCATATTAGGTTGGCTGATCTCAACAGAGTCAAAAATGGAGCAGATTTTCATCATAAAAGGAAGAAAAGAGAACATTGGAAGGATGTTTGCTGAACTGACTGCACCGTAGGTCATGTTTCATTATCTTATGCTATAACATTAAATAATATATAATGGTAAAATGCAATATCATATGTTTTGCAATCAGAAACAAAATATCTTTTGAAGCTAGGTATCTGCCTTTAATTTGGAGTGCAGTAACCTGATGTGAACTGACTACATACAAGAAACATTCCCAACTCCTATCTTTCTGAATCAGCATGTCTTCTGACTTTCTAAGATATTTTAATTATTTTTAGTAAGCTTTGTCCCAATCAATTAAAATCATGCTTTTTTTTTTCTGCATGAAGTTTTTATATAAAGCAATGAATATATAATTTTTCATTTTTCCCCCAGGCAAGCTAACATTTTTAAGCAATCCATCAAAATAATTCAAAAACAAAAACAAAAACAAGATTGATAGTAAAATGTACAGACTAGTTTTTCAGATGGGGAGTCTGGATGAAACAATAAAAACCCAGGTCAACTAAATTGTTATATAATATTGTTGTTCAAGGGGCATGTACAAGATTGACTTCCTATACCTTGATTATTTAACTGTCTGTGATTAAAAGTTAAATTAACTGTGCTTCCCTAGTCTTGAATAATATCCTTGCCAGAAATGTTTAAATATCACCATCTCCTATCTCACTACCTTTTGATGTTAATAGATGACCCCGAGATTTCCACAAAAGCCATTTGGAACAACATGCGTCAAATTCAAACCAGGTGTACAAAAGGCAGCCCTACTGACTTCACGCTGATACCATCTGTGGTCAACTTGGCTGGCCCAAAATGCTATAGGGTGTATTTTTTGGCCGTGGGACATAATACTGCTGTTGGGTTTATATGTTCACAAAGCTAACCAGCAAGTTTCAGAAATGCAGTTTGTGCAAGATTTTGTATGTAGGGTTTCTTCCCTAAGAACAACATTCTGGATTGGTTTTGGATTTTATTTTTATTACAAATAAAATTTGAGTAGATTAAGTTAGTCATGATTAAGTTTAATCCATTGAGTTCAGTGGGCCTGTACTAAACATGAGAGCGTCTGAAGCCAATCTGTTATGAAGAACATCATCTAAAAATTTCATTAAAATAACTGGAATTAGCATAAGGATGCAGTTGTATTTGTATTCCCTGTTTATATTAGCTCAACACTCAGTGGATGTGCTCCAAAAACACATCAGTGAGAAGAGCAGTTTCTGATGCTAAGTGAGATAGTTGTTATGTACGTTTTGACTAATTTTACGGTATTTCTTGCCATGGTTGTAAAGTGAATCTCTGAAGCTGTTAAGTTAGTAACACAGTTGTTAAGGAAATCTGTCTTCTCCATTGACTTTTCTTGTCAGAAGGTCGCAAAAGGGGATCACATGACCCTGGGACACTGCAACAATCATAAATATGAACCAGTTGCCAAGCATCTGAATTTTGATCATGTCACCACAGGGATGCTGCAACGGTTGTAAATGAGAAAAAATGGTCTTAAGTCACTTTTTCAGTGCCTTCATAACTTTAAATGGTCACTAAATGAACTGTTGTAAGTCAAGAACTACCTGTATTAATTTTCTTGGTTTTAAGTGTCTAGATCAGCGGTTCTCAACCTGTGGGTCACGACCCCTTTGGGGGTCGAACAACCATTTCACAGGGGTCGCCGCGCACGTTAGCCCGCCATCTTGGTGCCACTGTCACTGCAGGGGTGAAATGCTCCCGGTTCAGGCTTGCTTGCGGGTCGCCGGATAGCCGGTAGCGACAGAAGCGGGAGACTTCGCCCACCCGCCCAGACGCTGCCATTTGGGTTCTTTTACCCTCTGCGCATGCGCAGAACGCTTTGCGCATGTGCAGAGGGTAAAAGAACCCAAATGGCGGCGTCCGGGCAAAGTCTCCTGCTTCCGACGCTATCAGCTGTCCGGCGACCCGCAGGCAAGCCTGAACCGGGAGCATTTTGCCCCTGGTGCCATGCCCCCTTTGTCACCTCATCCCGTGCGGGGAGGGGGCGGGGAGGGGGTCACGGTGGCAGGGGGGGTCACGGCGGTGGCGGTGGGGTCACGGGATCAATTAAAAGAGAAGGCGGTCTGTGGGCTATTTAGAATATTAAAATTTCTGCATCCAAGAGGTTGGTCCTTGTAGGTGGAAGGCACCTTCACACCAGTGTTACAGTGGTGGGTTGCTACCGGTTCGCCCCGGTTCGGGCGAACTGGTAGCGGTGGCGGCAGGAGGCTCTGCCCACCTGCCCGGACCTCATCACGGATGATCTGCGCATGCGCAGAAGCAGCGCGCGCACACACATCTCCGAACCGGTAGCAAAGGTAAGTGAAACCCATTAATGCAGTGTTAATTCCTGGCAGATTCCTGCAGGTTTTTTTTTTGGCAATGCTTTTTAGCAATGCTTTGCCACTGTCTCCTTCTTAGCGATAAGAGGGTGTGACTAGTCCAATGTCACTGAGCTGGTTTTGTGCCTAAGACAGAACGCATGTCTTTTGGTTTCTAGCTTGTTGCCTTAACAGGTAGTCCTCGACTTACAGTCATTCATTTAGTGACCGTTCAAACTTACAATGGCACTGAAAAAAGTGACTTATGACCATTTTTCACACTTATGACCATTATAGCATTCCTGTGGTCACGTGTTCAAAATTTGGATGCTTGGCAAATGGTTCATATTTATGACAGATGCAGTATTCCGGGATCATGTGATCAACTTTTGTGACCTTCTGACAAGCAAATCAATGAGGAAGCCAGATTCACTTAACAACCATGTTACTAACTTAACAACTACAGTGATTCACTTAACAATTGTGGCAAGAAAGGTAATAAATTGAGGCAACTTAACAACTTTCTCACTTAGCAATAGAAATTTGGAGCTCAATTGTGGTTGTAAGTCAAGGACTACCTATACACAAAACCAACTTCCTGGTCATATATATATTAAACTTTATTTTATACTGCATTTCATAACTTGATGCTATCATGGTATCAATTTGTTGTCTTGAAAACATTGTATTTTTACATGAAAACATTTGTTTTTATAATTAGTTTACAAAGAGTAGAAAAATCCCTCAATTTTCATAACTGCATTAAAAATATGATATACCACTAAGCTTAAAGGAACTAGAAAGGACTGGAAAATTATGCCACAAATAAAACTCTCTAAAATTTGACCAAATTGAAGATGCTTTATTTTTAACAGCCCCTTTAGCCAAACAATCATTTCGATTTTCTGTGAACTAAACTGCAGATAAATTCTATCTGTGTAGAACAACTTCAATTTCCAGTTTACGTTTCCCAGCTGAATTTAAAGAAAAGCTTTGTATCATTTCTTATTAACAGACTGAATCATCACCTCAGCATTTCACCATGGTCAATGTTAAAACAAGTACAAACATTAAAGTACGCATGTGGAATTTGACTGTTATGTGTAGAAAAACAAAAAAGGAGCCGTGCGTCTGTTCATACATGTAGACCAGTGAGCCTGTATATTTAATATCTTCTGATGCCTTAGACAGAATGATACTGAGACAATTTCCTGGGGACTTGTGGTAATACTCATTAGCCATTCTGACACATTTTCTCTTGGAGCAATGTCAGAGAAGGATGTCTTGAAAAGAAATCCAACTTCAGTGATTAAAAGAATAATTCACACTAACATGAAAGCCGGTGTTTGGAGATGTAGCCCAGTACTGAATGTGCAATGTATATTTCTAACATATATACAAGAGTTTATTCAATATATATTATACTGGATCAGGCTGATTTTCTAAAGGCAGAAAGTAAGCATTAATTATGAATGTGCTGCCTTCCCTCAAGTTCTTCTTAATCAGCTGACTGAAGATGAAAAGAACGTCCCACATATCCCAAGAGATAAGAGCAGGAATCGTTTGGAAGCAAAAAGACTTAGTATCCAGATTGCATTTTTTTTTTAAAAAATCTGTGTGTATATGTATGTATGTTCATTTTACACACACACACACACACACACACAGAGAGAGAGAGAGAGAGAGAGAGAGAGGCATATCTACACATGTATACTTTCTCATCTATGGTAATTTGGGAAACAGAGATAATCTGGTTGTGAAAATAAATGAAATTGAAAAGGCTGGTTGATTATTCCAAATCCATATGGAGACTTCATTGTTCTTCACCTTTTTGTGAAGCTTTCTATGTTTTAGTTCCATTGACCACATCTTCACAATCTCTTCAGAGCCTTATTTCTATATGTCTTTGTTCCTTTTTCTGTTTTCCATAGCCAGAGAAAAACATATATACGCTAACACCAATGTGCTTTCCTTCTAAATAAAGTGTTACTTTAAAAAAAAAATTAATTATTTCACAAGACCAAATAATATGTATCAGTAAGCCCTAATTTTTTTTTACAAGTCCAATAAAGGAAATTTGATGTCTATCCTTTCAAATGCATTCTTTGTTATTTCTTTAGTATATTCTTTTCTCAGATCAGAAGATTTAACAAGTGTCTTCATGAATATATTGAGAAGCATGGAAAACCAGTTAGAATCAACTAGCATGTGACAGGGAAAGATCTAAGGTCAGAAGAGTGGACTAAGGATTTCTAGAGGTTGTTTTCCATCATTATGTTTTAAATATTTGATTTCAGACTCCTTTAGTTACAGTCCTTAAGTGAGGCCCACAATGGTATAATTTTCTGGAAGAGGAACTTTCTTAAGCCAATGTGCTTAAGACACTACAATAGACTAAGGATATTTGTCAAGAAATACTGAAGTATATGAAGAATCACATCAGTGTAAAATAGAAGTACATACTTTGTGACTTTTGTTGTTTTAAGGACTGTGTAATCATTTATGTGATTACATTAATTTGCAAGGCATAGAAGGGTGGAGTTAACCCAGAGCAACGGCCTATTGTTTGGAAAGGTATGGTGTCACAGTAAAGCATTATCTACTACACTGTTGTATCCAGGCCTTGGAAAACAAAACAAAACAATTCATAAGAAGGAAGGAAGATGGACACAATAGGCCTGTCTAAAAGGCCAGGCCATAAAAGACTTCTCATATTTGGCAATTTAATTAAAATACAGGAATAACAGGTGATTGTGGAAAAAAATCCACAATACAATGCTATTACCAATCTAGGACTAGATCAACTAGTAACAAATAACACTAGACTCAACAATTGCCTCGATCTCATCTTCTTCAACAGTCTACACTCAAGTTATGGACGACAAATAAAAGAAGCCTTTTCCAACAGGGACCACAGCATGATTTACTTTTGTCTTAATATACGGCCTTACAAAAATCAACATAATGATAGGATAACCACTTATAACTTTAAAAACGCCAACTATGATAACATAGACACTGACCTCTAATCTCTTGATTGACAAACACTATTCTCTGGCTTTATTACTATTGAAGACTACTACATT
>QLTV01003776.1:1187874-1214570 GCA_003457575.1 Thermophis baileyi
ACCGCCCCAAACTTGAGTGCAAAAAATACAACTTCAGCAATGGAGTGGTCAATGCCTGGAATACATTACCTGACTCTGTAGTTTCTTCCCCAAACCCCCAAAACTTTAACCTTTATCTACTGTCGACCTCACCCCATTCCTAAGAGGTCTGTAAGGGGCATGCATAAGCGTACCAACGTGCCTACCATCCCTGTCCTAATGTCCCCATGTATTCGTAACCATCTCATGTACTCATAACCATGTTTATACATTTTATGTATTCACAATCATGTTTATATTTTTTCTGTAATCATATATACGCTTGACAAAATAAATAAATAAATAAAATAAACAAAAGATGGAGAATGTTCAGAATCATAGGATTCAAACATCCTCAACCTTGGTCTTGTCGTAGCTTTGAGCTGAAACCTTTTTTCCCCATTCAAGCACCCATAACCTTCAGCCACTTGAGGACATCACTTGATTGGCCTAGGTTGAGTTTGGTGTAGGTTGGTCTAGGTTGAGGTTGGTTGTATTGATGATTCTTGACCCCGTAATAGATAATCATACCCCTTGGTTTCATGTTAAATAAAAGCAGAGAGAAAATTTAGGGGAACCTCACCTTTGGACTGGATCTCACTCCCGCTACCAATACCAACTGGAAATAGCCATGGAGGATGGAAGAGAACCAATATAAGAACAACTGTAACTCCAACCTATCAAGTCTTAAATCCTGAAACTAATTCAGAAGGATATTATGAAAGATCAAAGATGGGTAAAATGGATGTATATCCCAATCCTTCCAGAAGTTATCTAAAAGCTGATAAATGCTGTCTCTGTGCTGTATTCTGGTATGAATCCCAAGTGGAAGATTTCAAAACTTAGATAAAATTCTGGAGTTGGAAGCCTTGTCAAAGAATATCCGATATTCCATCCACTGCTGATGCAGGAAATCCACAACTGCAAAACTGCAGGTACAAGACTTGGTAACATTAAAACGTGTTGATGAAGATTAATCTGCTACTCTCTAAGATACTGTGCTGGATCAAACTAGGAATGTTAGGAAGACACTTTTCCTGGACTGACTTGTATCTTTCAATTAATACCTAGAAGAGGGGGTTCTTAGATAAGTTAGTTCTTCCTATTTACTCTTGTCAGCTATGAGATAATAAATACCCAACTCCAATCTCAATGAGATAATTATTTCCTTCTTTTTGTGTGTGTGTGCTAGTGCAGTGATAGTGAACCTTTTTGGCACCGAGTGCTGAAAAGGGAACACGCAATCTGAGGACCCAGATTGTTGGGGGTAATATGCTGAGTCTGTGAACCGCTTAGAGAGGGCTGTAAAGCACTATAAAGCGGTATGTAAGTCTAAGTGCTATTGCTATTGTCTGGGCTACAACCCAGAAGTGGAGCTGCCCAGGGGGCATACACGCGCCGGAAAATGAACTTCCGGTTACTGGCACGCATGCGTGCGTATCATGCCCCCGTCAGAGTCTGAATCTGAGACGGAAGACGGAAGATGAACAGCTGACAGAGAGCGGGATAGTGGCTCTGTTGGCTGTGGAGGAAACTGGGGAAGGGCAAAGTCAGGCTGGGCAGAGCAGGGGAGAGGTAGAACAAGGGAGAGGGGGTTCAGATGAAGACCAAGGCCCACCCCTCCTCATCCTAGGGCATGCAGGGAAGAACACAGAAGAGAGCAACGTGGGTTGCATGGCTTACGAGGAAGGAAAGGGCCCCGATTCCCTTCACAAGGCACACCTGGGGATGGAGTTTAAAGGTGAGGCAGTTTGGAGGGGCGTTTGGAGGGAACAAACACTGAATTCATATCGTGTTGAGAGTTGTGGCCTGCATTCCTGGCATTCCTCCTGACTGTTTGAATTATTGTCGTGCTTCTGTCTGCTTATCTTGTCTTGCCGTGAATTCTTCGCTTCTGGGACTCATTATCTTGCCCTGCTGGAGTGATTGATTGCAGTCATTCTGCTTAGAGCGTTTGGACTGGAGTATCTGCAACCAGAAGCTGCTGCAGGTTTGTGGGAGAGCTTTTCTCCAGGCCGGAGAGTAAACAGGACATTGGGGGCAAAGTTGGTGCCAATAAAGAGACTCATACCGGTTCTCTGGCTGTGTTGCCTTCATGCCATGCCCTGGGACATCACAGTGTGTGACAATCAGCTGGCCAGTGTGCATGCTCACGCCAGAAAACAGAACACCAGCTCTTCCAGTTTCTGGCACTACCGCAAGCAGGGAGGAACAGGCAACGCCACGTGTGCCAGGCGACATGGCTCTGCATGCCACTTCGGGCACACGTGCCATAGGTTCACCATCACGGTGCTAGTGTCTACTACACCCTTAGAATTATGGAGAATTCCATAATATCTAACATTCCTTTGCTGATGCCTAAACACAGCAACTTTGAGGTGGAGGGGGAAAGAGAGGTTGCAAGGCTATAAAACCTGCCCAATGAAAGCAACCTCTTTGTGAGATGAATTCAATCCTCACCACTCTGGTTCACTGTAGCAGATGGAGAAGGGACCCCTGGTGCTTTAAGTAAAAAAATAGAGAATATAAGTAAACCTGATGCTGTTTGTTTCAGTCCTAGCATCTCTTTTAATGTCCTCCTGCTTTGATATCTGTCCTGCAAATTCTAAATTAGCTGGCAATACAAGAATTTCAAAAAAACCAACATTGTAGGTGGGGAGTTTTCACTAAATGACTGCTATGATCAATGTGGCAGCCATAAGGCACTCATTTATGAGATAGCACATTAGGCAGGTTGTTTCTAACCTTCTCTTTTCTATCACCTCAATTTAATTCTGCCTTTTGGGGGTGTTAAATTGGCATTATTCCAATTCTCTCCATCTTATAAATAAACATAGTGCTTGAGGCTGGTACTGTATTTTGCAGAAAACTGGTTTTCATTATTAGGATTATTATTATTTAGAATCAGGTCAGGCAGGGAACCTGGTGGGGACCAAAGGAAGCGACTCCTGAAATTTGCAGCCTGTAGATAATCAGTTTTCTATTCTGGAGTTTTTTTATAGATTGTGTTTGACATTCATGTAAAAAAGAACCATTTTTTGCACAGATAATTTTCTTTGAATTCTTATGTCTAGTAAATAGGAACTGCTATTCCTTTCAAGGTTTCTTTTTTTCGTTCTTCTGCTATTGATGTTGGTCGCTTCAAAAAAAGAAAAAGGAGAAATTATGCTGTCACCTGACGTATCAATATTTTAAGGCTTTATTGTCCCTTGAATGAAGGAGTGGTGGTGGTGAAGAAATCCAGAGATATAGTTCCTCCACTTTATAGGAGAGAAATGCAGCAATAGCAATAGCACTTAGACTTATACAGTATACCACTTCACAGTGCTTTACAGCCCTCTCTAAGCGCTTTACAGAGTCAGCATATTGTCCCCAACAATATGGGTCCTCATTTTACTGACCTCAGAAGGATGGAAAGCTGAGTCAACCTTGAGCTGGTAAGAATCAAACTGCCAAACTGCTGGCAGCAGGAGTAGCCTGCAATACTGCATTCTAACCAATGCGCCACCCAGGGGTGGGTTCCGGATTTTCCTACTGCCGGTTCACTCAGGGACGGGCCGCACGGGCACGTGTGCATTGTGCGGGCGCGCACATGCACAGTACAAAAAAAAGCTTCTGCGCATGCGCAGAAGCAAAAAACAAGATGGCGCCACTGAACTGGCTCGGGGGCGTGGCAGGCCTGGGTTGCTGCCGGTTCCAGCGACCCAGGCCACCAAGTTACTACTGATTCTATAGAACCGGTCCGAACTGGTAGGAACCCACCTATGGCGCCACTACGACTCTGGGCAGCGCCTCTGGGACTCATAGTCTGGATAACTTCTTCGCAGAGGATGTGATTCAAAGCTTTCTCATCTCCATGGTCACCTGAGACTCATAGATGCATAGATGCACAGCTGCCATTAGGCAATAGAACTGATTCATTCCTAGCTCAGCATCAACGCAGAAGGAATAACTGGGAATGTGATCCTGCAGCTAAAGATTGGAAATAGGCCTCTTTCCCCCTGGTGGGACCTTACCTCATCTTGCCTCTGTGGAAGTGGCCAGGGAATGCCTTGCCAGCCCCCAGTCCCCATCGTAGCAGGTCATTTCCTTTCACTGCTACGAAACAAATTCAGGATGATGTTAAGAGAACAGGATTAGGCAAGTATTGGATGCTTGCCAAGTTTTGCATTCTTCCAGAAAGTTACTGGTCAACATATGAGCAATTCACAAGGTTGTGAGAACAGTGGTGGGGAGGACAATGGCAAAATATTTGTGATCAGTTTGGCAGGTAACAACATTATCAATGTGGAAGTCCTGAGACTTGCTTCATTTTACAGACTCAGGGGTGAAATCCAGCAGGTTCTGACAGGTTCTGGAGAACCGGTAGTGGAAATTTTGAGTAGTTCAGAGAACTGGCAAATACCACCTCTGGCTGGCCCCAGAGTGGGGTGGGAATGAAGATTTTGCAGTATCCTTCCCCTGGAGTGGGGTGGGAATGGAGATTTTGCAGTATCCTTCCCCTGGAGTGGGGTGGGAATGGAGATTTTGCAGTATCCTTCCCCTGGAGTGGGGTGGGAATGGAGATTTTGCAGTATTCTTCCCCTGCCACACCAACCAAGCCATGCCCACCAAGCCACACCACACCCACCAAGCCACGCCCACAAAACTGGTAGTAAAAAAAATTGGATTTCACCACTGTACAGACTTAATAAAATAATTTGATACATTCAGTAAAGGAAGAGTAGTCATGAATGTAAACCTTCTGAACATAACAGATTACCAGAAAGATGGATACAATTCAGGAGAAAAAAATGAGAGAAAACATGTCTCTGACCAATAACTTTTAAATGAAATATTAAAAATAAAATAATAAGTGCTGTAAAGTTTAAAATGATAGATTGCCACTTGTAATTCCCATGATATGGAAACAATTGTGTATGTTAAACAATCTATTTATTAAATTTATATGCCATCCATCTCACTATCCAAGCAATTCTGGGTGGCTTACAACACAATAAAAACAAGAATATGAAAACATTAAAATTAACAGGGATTGGATAAAACTAATAGCCAAGTATAGGAATGGTATGGAGGTGAGTTCTTCTTTCTTAGTCCACCAGCCCGCTACAGTATAGAACACTCCTTTCTTTGGGCCGCAACCCAATCTGCATAGCCAGGTTCTGAGGCCCTTCCGGAAGAAAAAGAGGGCAGGGGCAGATCTTACCTCCGGTGGCAAGATGCTCCAGAGGGTGGGGGCCACAGCAGACAAGGCTCTTCTCCTATATCCCACCAGCTGAAATTCCTTGACAGATGGGATCTGCAGCATGCCTCTTTGGCCAAAGAAAGTAGGGTGCGTCAATCCCATTGAGTTGAGATGCTTCTCAGATAGCCTGAACAATGAAAAATTGACAGAGCACGGGTTTTATAGGTTTTTTTTAATTATCAAAACATTTGGGGTATTTATTATTGCTAATGACTGTGTAAATGAATAAATAGAAATATGAATTGGATATAATTTGAAATGCACATGATAAGAATCAAGTCCTCTTCTTAATTCCAAAGAAATTGGAATAATTTGCTGCAGTATATTATCCTAGTCTCCTATTGATCTGGAAATATTAGATTTCTAAATGTTTAGTAAACTGATTTAATATCTGGAAATTAATTTTCCTTGTGACTGATCTATTTTCATGTCCAAGCAAACATATCATAAATATAGGCCAAAATTCAAGCCAGCCTTGTTAAATCCCTCTGCTCAATTTTGCCTGCTGCTATGACCTCCACTCAAAACAAAAATAAAAAGATCAATACAATAAATTATGTAATTTCAGAGGTTCTTTTAACACAATCTCAATGTAAGTATCTAAATATATAAACTAGAATTATTCTGGGAGAGAGAGGTCTTTGGATTTAGTAGATCAAAGACTGCCCTCCACTCTGTTTTATCTTGAAACATGCAAAATTGGGGTCCACTCATAGGTCTGCTGGTGTAGATCTATTCTCACAAGGCTTTAGATGGGCTACTGAAGGTGAGAGATCTGTTTCTATGACACTAAAACTTTATGAAAACTGGGAAAAATTAATACAAGATGCAGTTCCCCTGGAAATTTTTTTAAGGGCAGTTTTGCTCTGAATTCCACCTGTTTTGTGACTGCTGCATTACCAGTTGCAACTACAGAAATGTTTCCATCACTAACCCTTACGAACAACTGCAGAAGCTCTGCAACATTCATCCTGCATGTTGCCGGCTGAAATAGACCTTCTGAGGGGCGGATCCAGTGGTGGGTTGCTACCGGTTCGCACCGGTTCGGCGAACCAGTAGCGGTGGCAGGAGGCTCTGTCTACCTGCCCGGACGTCATCAAAAACGCTCTGCACATGCGCAGGAGCTTCTGCGCATGCACAGAAGCATTGTGTGTGCATGAAGTGCACGTGCATGTGTGCGTGCGCTCCCGTTCCTGAACCGGTATCAAAGGTAAAAGAAACCCACTACTGGGCGGATCCTCCCCTCAGAAGCTCCGTTTGGGCATCCAGAGGCCTCACCCAGCACATTGCCGGCCGAAATGGAGCTTCATTTTGGCTAGCAACGTGCCAGGTGAGGCCTGCGGAGGCCCAAAAGGAGCATCGGAGGGGCACATACAACTGAGAGACTAGAGAGGAGACTGCTTGCTAGATCTTCACAAGGTAAGTGACCTAGCGCGGCAGGTTGGGTGTGGGGGGGGGAAAGCAATTGTGGGGAGCATGAGGTATTTCAGTGGGTTGGGGAGGCCTTGGCTGGTCTTAGACAGGTGGCCTGTTCCATCACTAGGCCCCCATGGCCTTCCCCACTCTGAAATATCTTGTGTGGACTTAACCAGGGGTGGGTTCCAACTAACCTCGTTGCCGGTTCGCTCCCTCCCACGCCGCGTGGGCAGTAACGAAAAATCCGGGGAAAAAAAGCCAAAAACAAGATGGCGACCACATACACAGTGCTGGAACTCGGCTTCTGCGTATGCTCAGAAGGAAAAATAAAATTCAAAAAAAATTCAAAAATAAAAAAATTCAAAAAAATTCAAAAAAAAATTCAAAAAAAAAAAAAAACGGACTGGCACCGACCGGGGTGGTCTGAAGCAGGTGGCCTGTTCCATCACTAGGCCCCCCATGGCCTTCCCCACCCGAGATACCTCCCCTGGACTTAACGAGCCTTGCATTCGATTAGCAAATGCATGGGCGAAAGGAGGGAGTGATCCCGTTCAAGGTACGAGATTTACTCCCATGAATCCTCGGGTTATGAATGGAATGGGCAGGCTTCATTACACTCGTAACTCAAGGACTACCTGTATTTTTTATTTCTTCTTCTTTTTCCTCTCACATCCTCTTTTCTTTCTGCCTTATGCCTTTTTAATGGTAAGCCTAAAAGTATATTTTAGGCTTACCAAAGATGGAAACCTAGAAACCACAGTATATTGCAAGGCAACCATGCATTCTGAGTTTCAGCAGTAATTATCCACTGTCACATAAAAAAAGTTGCATCATAACACTATTTGGCAGGGTGAAAACCTACTGTAGTACCCAGCAAGCAAAACAACTGGAGAGCAAGTACCTACATGAACAATTCAGGCAGAATGGCTACCCACAAGCGTTTATTACATGATGCCTGTGCAACATGCAGGGGCGAGAAAGGAAGAAAGAAGGTACAAGATCAACTATATGGCATACCCTGCCATACATCAAAAATATTTTGGAAGCAGTAGAATGTAGCTTCCAAGATCTGCAAGTGGGCATCACCCACTGCCTAGAGCAGGGGTCCTCAAACCTTT
Organism: Thermophis baileyi; assembly: GCA_003457575.1. Classification (NCBI taxonomy): domain Eukaryota; kingdom Metazoa; phylum Chordata; class Lepidosauria; order Squamata; family Dipsadidae; genus Thermophis; species Thermophis baileyi. The sequence continues at coordinate 1,195,672 of QLTV01003776.1, forward strand.
TAAACAGGGGGCCAATTCATGGTCCCTCAGACTGTTGGGGGGCCAGGCCGGCTGGATGGGCATGGCTAGGTCATGTGACTAGGTGGGTGTGGCCAATTTAACAGTCCATTAAACAATGCACACAAATTAAACTTTAATTTGTTTTGCTCCTGGGGGTGTTTTATTTGCTTTTGTTTGCATGTTGCTCTTTTGGTTGACTTTTCTTTTTACTAGATCATTTTTTCAGTTGTTTAGGAGTCTAGTGGTCCACTTCAGGAAACTCAGTTTTGCAACAATTCTTCTCAGCCCCAAGGAGCTTGAGAAATCTCTCTCTCTTCTCTCTTTCTGACTCTCTTTCTTTCTGCCTCTCTATCTCTCTTTCTCTATCTATCTTCTGGAGGCAGGAAGGTGAAAAACAGGCCGTTTTTGCCCATTTTTTGGTCTCCTTTTATGTCTCTGCACCCCATTTTTCACCTCCCCCGCCTCCAGCAGCTCTCTGCAGGNCTCTCTCTCTCTCTCCCTCCCTCCCTCCCTCCCTCCCTCTCTCTCTCTCTCTCTCTCTCTCTCTGTCTCTCTCTCTTTCTCTGACTTCTGGAGGCCTTTTTGCCCATTTTTTTGCCTCCTGGGGCATCTGTGCACCCCGTTTTTCACCTCCCTCGCCTCCAGCAGATTCTAAAGGTCAAAAACAGGCAAAAATGGCCCATTTTCTGGCCACAAATGGGCTGTTTTCGCCCATTTTTTTGCCTCCTGGGGTGTCTGTGCACCCCGTTTTTCACCTCCCCTGCCTCCAGAACGTCTCTGCAGGCCAAAATTGTTGGCGTTACCTTTCAGTTCCAGCCCGCGGGACTCGCAAAGGTAAGTCCTGTGCTCGGCTGAAGGGTGGGTGGGGCAATGTGGGCAGGGCAGCCTTGTGGTCCTGTGCAGGCCAGATTAATGGCTTTGGCGGGCCGCATTTGAGGACCCATGGCCTAGAGCCTACCATATGAGGACAAATCATGCATCACAAAGATTGCTTGGAGGTGGGAGAAACTTTTAATGTAATTTACCGGTTTCTCTGCATGGATTGCCCCTGTGACTACCGTATGTAGGAGAGATGGGGAGGAAGCTAGCCACCAGATTGCAAGAAATTAGCAAGCATTTAGACGAGGAGATCCAAACTCATTGGTAGCCTCATATTGCAGTGAACAAGGACATGCATTCAATTTCACAGCTACTAAGACTGTTGGCTGAGCAGGGACAAAAATAGCCAGGAAAATGATTGAAGCCTGGGAAATAGGCACCTTGTCAGTCAATGGGAGTGTTGATTTACCACCAGCTTATCAGGGCATGGCAGCACAAGAAAAAACAACCAACAACTTAATAGCCAGCCATGAACACCCCAATTAATAACAAAAAGCCACACACAACCAGGCACCACATAAATACTACACATGGAACAGCCCAGTGCACACATTCTGGTAGAGAGAAGTTCTCTGAGGATGGGCTTCAGCACGAGTCTGAAACCTTGAAAAACTAAAACTCTTGTCCCTGTGACTAATTCAGATTGAATCCTAAAAGTACAGGCCATCTTCTCCTAGATACTCTGATTAGTCTTTTAGACTAAACAGAAGGATATAAAAGAAAAGGGTACTTTTTGATATGTTTTCTGTATTTCTGCATTTTCCCACCCTACCATTAACCACAATGAGTTAAAATTAATGATAGAACATTATTTCCAGGATTATCAGGTGAACACAGGGAGGGATTAGATTAGAAACTTCTTGATTAATATTATTTGAAACACACTCGTGACATGCCTGTTTCAGCTGTTACTGCTAGCCAAACATTGTCAATGGGATGGTGACAGCAGCAGATTTAATGGCCATGAATGAGGGTGACCTCTGGTGGCAGAGGTGCAGTCTCAGTGGTGACACAGAAGTCCTCTAATAGATTCAAATTATTTGTCTTCAAATCTTTAGCAAAGAAATACAACTATAAATAATTTAATGATTGGCGGCTTTTGAAAGAGGTATTTCTTTTCTCATCCAAACTTGATGGAATGCCTCACCTGACTGCATTTCTTGTAATGTCTGTGCATTATACATGTGATGTAATGCTAAAGAATGCTTTTGTTTTTCAGAAGCATGTTTTTTTAAAATATATATTTCTATGCAAATGTATCCAACTTTGGTTGACTAATTAAATTCTCCTCCAGGGCAGATAATCTAGAAAGGGCATGGAGACCTTTTGGCTCACTTATGCTTTATCAAGGTCAGCTCTGATTCAGCATTTAGACAAAGGAGAGAGGGCTTATGCTGCAACTGCTATGGATGAATAAAGGATTCCTTTTGTGCTGGATGGGTTGAAATAATCAGCAACAGTTTAATTTGACAGAAAGGGAGGGAGGAATTAAAGGGGAATGCACTTTCATCCTCCATTGAGAAGAACTTGCTAAACTAAACAATGCATTTGGATAAGATATTTGTTGTTATCTGAATTTCTTGGAAAATCTCCATATGATCTGCAATAGATCAATAAGAATTTCTGATTACAGGTTTCCTTGCAATAGCCATAATAAGATGGTAAATCCCATACACCCTGATGTGTACTGAAGACATTGAGAAGGTGTGGGATAAGCAAGAGTGGATTTTGTGTGTGGAATTCTACTCATCTCAATACTCAATATAGATTGACAAAATAATATTCTATCTAAATGTTTATGTGCAGCAATCCAACTGAACCATCCACATTTAACTAGGGAACTAAAACACATGTATGCACCAAAATCTAAACTTCTCCAAATGTTTCAATGTGCTTTACAAATATGCATCGAAATGACTATAACAAAAACAGTAACAACCCAAACCAAAAACCCTATGGGCATAAATGCATGTAGTATATTAAGATACTGTGCACACAAAAATGTATTAGGCTATATAATAGGACAATTTTCCCCTGCAACATGAACAATAGGAAAAGCATTTAAATAAGAGGTATGTGTGGTAATTCAGAATTTCATACTCAATTTTTGTTTTACTGAATCCATAAACTGATTTGGAAAGAGGACTTAAATGAACTATGCTTGTGATAATAATTAAGAGAAAAACAAACTGACAATTTAGCCCATGCATTATCTTTATAGCATATTCTTGGATTAAACATTTCTGCATTTTTATATCTTTTAGAGCATGTTGTCATTTGTACATTTCAGGGTATTAATACAAGCCAAGATTCTATGACTATACCTGTTTTAAGAAGAGCACGTGAATGGTTGCTGACATTTGGGGTTTAACAAATGTTCTTTTTTACTTGAAGTTGCTTTCCAGAATGAGTCACACTACTAGACAAAATAAGGTGACTAGCTCTGTGAGCAAACACTCATAGGTGTTGGGCTGTTCTCCTCTGAAGACTAATAAAATACACAGCATCAATCTCTCAAGATACAAAAGTATCCAGTGTGCTATCTAACTTTGAGCAAAGTGATTGAAAGGGATTCAAAGGCATCTGCTTTGGGTAAAATAGTGGAAAATATTGTACAAAACAAAATAATAAAGCATTAAAGCGGGGTTCTGTTGAAGTAACTCTTTTTATCAACCATCTAATTTTTTTAGCATGTCATTGGGCATACAGATTGAGGTAGCATGTAGTTAGAGTTATGTGTTTTTGCTCATCAAAGGGTCCTATACAATCCATTAGCCATGAGATTAAAAAGATAAGCCCTCTCAAGGATTGGTAATTGATTAAACAATAGAAAATGAGCAATAGAAATAACTAGTCAATTTTCACACTGGAGTTATAAAGTAGAGAAACACAGATCTATATTGGGATTGGGGCTTTTAAACTTATGTATAAATGATTTTTGAACTTTGAAGAAGCAGGATACAAAGAATAGTTAGGCTTTTGAACTTTAGTGTTGGAGAAGATATTTTGAATAAATGGACCATTGAACAAATGCACCCAGATTTCTCTAAAATGGTACAAAAGACCATCTTAAATTATTATATTTCAGACACATTATGCAATCTAGCTCTCTAGAGAAAGTTCTAATGCTGGGAAAGGTGAAAGAAATGAGAAGAAGAGGATGACCAGTAGCAAGGAGATGGACTCAATTCCAGTGGCAATGGGGGGTCTGTTGGAATCTACATGGAGAAAATCTATTTATGTGGTTAGAAAAGTCAGTACTATATTATTAATACAGTATTATTAATCACAATAAATGATTTTATATAACCTGTTGGGCAATTTTGAATGGGCCCAGAAGCTAAGAAAGACTGGAATTAATTTGGGTGGAAGCTCCAGCAATTTCATTGCTATAGAACAGGAAACTTAAGAAAACATCTTAAGTTGCAAATTGTTTACTACTTCTGGCAAGAAAAATGGAGGGAAGTATATATGAAGCCATCAGAAGAGATTTAACTTTTTTTAAATAAGTGACCATAGTGTTAGAAGTGAACATTAATATGCTATACTTTACTGTTGACACTAACCTTTTTGTGGTTATAAAATTATAGATGATGGGAAGAGCTCCAGATCTTCCCAGAATGGATGAATGGGTTGTAAAATGACAAAATCAGTTCAGTGCATACCAAGTGATGCAAACTGGCAAAGCCCTTCATCAAAATCCACATATACATTAATTAGATCTGGGCTGGCAACTGGTCGCATTTGGCAAATCAACGAAAATGTTATCTTCTATGCAACTACTGAAGGACAAAAAGAATTCTAGTAGCCACATAGTGAAAGAGAACCAAAAATAATATTGCTAAAATAGTAAAGACCTTAAATAACTTTTTATACAATTGTAAACTATAATTGTGCCCAGTATGCAACTTTATACTTTGATGTACATTTCTGTGCGATATGCTTCAAAATGGATAATGCAGATCTGAGAGGCAGATACAGAATTCTCCCCTATGAGGAAAGACTTAGAGTTCACTGCAGATTTGTGTTTAGAGTGAAGATGATAGAACAGGACAAAATGAATGGCAGAAAAGATGTGGACATAGACAACTTTTCTACCTCTTAATGGTAGAATTTAGGACAAGAACAGGCAAGAATGCTAACCCAGATTGTCCCCAATATTGGAATAACTCTCAGCATAGTTTTTTCTTGTCAAATGAAGACCTATTTCTTTCAATTTAAGCAGGAAAAGGCCATTAGATGGTTCTGTGCTAATTTTACTATACTGGTCAAACTTTCTTATTTGTTTTAAAATGTATTCTTCATTATGTGATTTTAAAAGAATTATTTTTAAAGGTTTTATTACTGAAGATTTGTCATTTGGGATGGAAAAATCACCCAGGTTAGAAATACATGAAAAGCATGCATCACTATCTTTGAATAATATAAAAAAAACCCTGCTAAATCTGATGACAATCCTCTTTCCCCAATTGCTGTTGGCAGATGATGATTTTAAATGTATGCCACTCAACTCACAGTGACTCTGGCAATTTACAAATGATTAAAAACACAAACACAAGACATCAAAGGGGGACTTTTTTTGCCAGGTGCCACTACATACATCTGAAGTAAGGTAGGGAGTGATTGGCAAAAGAGGGTCAACACCTGGGCTGCCCCCTTTCTGAAAAAATTCTCCACCAGATGGATTTTCCGGTACTTCGTTTGACATATTTTCATTACCAGGCAAACATGTTCATTTTCTCAGGGTTTTATTTTTTCTACCTTACTCTATGGCTTGATTATTCCTGTATTGTTATCATAGATTTCTTATGGATTACACTATAAAATGTTCTAGAAATAGAAATAGTGTATAGTAGAACTAGGCAGCTCCTTGGGAGAGGTTAAAGATGCTTGCGCTTGCCAACTGGAAAGCTGACAGCTCAGGTTTGACACCCAAGCGCTGTGACGGGGTGAGCAACTGTTACTTGCCCCACTTCCTGCCCACCTAGCTTTTCAAAAGCATGCAAATATGAGTAGATAAATAGATAAATAGGGAAGGTAACAGTGTTCAGTGTGCCTTGGCATGCTGGCCACATGACCACAAAAGTATATTCGGGTAATGCTGGCTCCCTCAGCTAAGAAACAGAGATGAGCATTGCCCCTAGAGTCGGATAAAGGGGATATCTTTACCTTTGCCTTAGGCAGCTCCTGCCCTCTGGATGTATTGTTCTAGAGTTTTCCACATGGGCCCACAGCAACAGTGCCAATGGAGAGGAAGGAGTCAAAAAAGTCAAGCTGGCAATGTCAACCATGTGATTGAAGCTTGTTTTGCATAAACAAAAGGAGCTGGGCTGGAGAGCATTTTACATATTTTATGTTAAGGAGCACAATATCAATGTGTAAAATAAGTAAATATATTTATTTGGATGATTTTGACCTTCAGAAGGGATAAGACTATGATCCATTTGCTATGTAATGAATTTCTATGTAAATTAACTTTTACTTAAGTTGTTTGCCTTTAAAATAATATCTTACTTTTTCCTTGGGAAAGCTAGCTATAACAATTGAAATAATGAAATAATTGAACACAGCTTTAATTTAGAACTAAACCTCCAAAAATGCAGCCGCAAATAACAAAATTATCAATACATTCAATATATTGAAAATAGTCTAGAAACAAAAACGTTGTTAAAAATTAGGATACATTTTTATTAAATAGGATTACTTTTTTATCTCCATATCCATTGTTCTCAGGGGTGTTTTCAGACAGTAGTCTGAGGTAGTGATTATCCTTCCTTCCTTCCTTCCTTCCTTCCTTCCTTCCTTCCTTCCTTCCTTCCTTCCTTCCTTCCTTCCTTCCTTCCTAAAAATGCAAAGAAAAAAAAACCTCTATTGTCTTTTTCTTACCTCCCTCCCTCTCATATTTCATCTGCTGCCTGAAATATCTGTAAATATTCCTCCAATTTTTGTGGCATATTAATGCTCTTCTAAAGGAGGTGATGTAGATATTCAGCATACATGTAGTTCAGGTAAACATGAGAATAACATTTAATATTTTCATTTCAAGAGAGAGACTGATGTAAAGGTTTAAAAGGAGGGGGAGGAAGAGGAGAAAAAGAGAGCGACCATACATTTTTATTGTGTGAGATCTTTTACAGCCTCCCTTAGAGTCCCTAGAACAGTTTAGTTCTTTCTTGGATGCCAAAGCAGTCTCGGTCAGCATAGATGAATGATGCTCTTGAGGAATGGCAGCACTTCAGTTTCAAATATGGATTCAGATAATAGCCACAGCATGTGGCAGTGAATCTTGAATGTCTCCAAACTGCAGTTAGTGGAAGCAGGGCTTGTCCCTTCAGGGATGGGAATACTATATAAAGAGAAATTTGCATTGAAGAATAGCTTGAAAAATATTTATTTTGCAGAGAGACAGCTTTACGTGCTGCATACTAAGAAACACCATTGAAAGGGCTTGATGAGACAATTTGAAAAGGGGAACAAAAAAAATCCTGCACCAGTCTCAAATGATTTTGAACAGAGAGGGAAGACATTTACAAAGTAGCCATAAGGCTAGAGAAGAGCATGTAAATCTATAGAAGCACTTGCTGTTTGTTCAAGGTCACCTTGTCAAAGCAGCAAGATATCTAGAGATTATAGGTATTATTTCTTCCAGAAGAGTTCACATGGTGTTTCTCCTGAAAGTTAATGCTTAATGTGTCTATGCCCCTGAAGTCCCACTGATCTAGGGAACGCATTTAAGATTAAACACAGTGACATCATAGCTTTTTTCCTCTCCATCATAGTAACGATCCTAGGCAAATAAATTAACATTTCTCTTCTGGTTCCAGCATCAACTTGTTTTAACTAAATCGAGCCAATGCAAATATTTTTGTTTTAAAAAAGAAATAATAATCATTGACTAATAATTACAACGATATTGCTAAGGAAATATGAAAAGTAACATTTTTATAGGAAACGTTGAAATGTAATAATAAAAAAAATCTGATCTTTGCTGGTATTGAGCCTTGCTGCAATTTTAAGTTTGGCCTATATACATTCAGCTGAAACATCAGTTTTATGTAGAAGCTGCTGAACTATTGGGCAATGACTTGGAAAAAAAAGTAAGAAAAAAATATCCAATTTATAACTGCACTCCTCGCTTGGCACCTGTATAACTAGGAAAGATATTTTGTGCAAAAATCGTAAGGTCTCTATAATATGTAGATTACTCTCTTCAATCCCTAATATAATCACTCTTATCCATTTCAGTTAGCCTTCCTAGATCACTAGGAAGGAACAGTTTTATTCCTAATGCATCATTGCATTAATGTCTATGGAGATTCTCAATCATCCAGATCATGGTTGCCCAATGGTGCTTTTCCAAAAGGCAACTGGACTTTCTTGGTTTTTTCCTTGCAAATGTTTAGCTTCTTATCCAAGAAGCTTATTGAGTTCTAACTGACCGGTGGGGAATGGAAGGATCTAAAAAAAAAACATCCCACATATTCTGCAAACAATATATATCATTCCATTTGCCACCAGCCAGTTAGAACCAAAGAAGCTTCTTGGATGAGTCTTTAGGTGTTCTGAACCTGGGCACCTAGATTTATTTTTGTTTATTTATATAACAAAATATATGCCAACTTTCCAAAGCCTGAATATAAACAGACAGTTACAGAGATGATCAATGACACAACATCTCTACAAAACAGACATTTGGCTTGTTGGAGTAGGAATATTTTCACCAGCTGTAAAAAAGATACTCAGAGAGGGGGCAACCTGCATTTCATGCACACAATATTGGTAGCTGTTAAAAAATCACCATCAACCATGTCTGGCTGTGGCGACAGGAGCTTCAAAAAAAGTGACAAAGTGTATGAGACTCAGAGAAAATTTAATTTAATATTCAGTAAACATCAATAATGAATTTTGTTTCTATCAAGTTTATTGGATTTATGTTTCTTTCTTTTATTTTAATGTCTGTGGCTGGACCATCTCTGGCTTCATGAATCAGAGGACAAGCAGGAAGAAATGTGTTTGAGGAATGAGAGGAATTATTGGGACTAGATATGCAGGCATAATTGGGACTAATAACTGCAGATAAAATACAAAGATAAAATACAAAGCGCTTATGTCTGAGTGTTCTCTTTGGGGGAGGGGAAAAATCTGATGACAAAAAGAAAGCAACGAAGAAAGACAGCCAAACAAATGGCAAGGCAAGGGAAAAAAAATAATAGCCAGGAGAAAAGTTGAGGAATACAGTAGAAAGGTTTAGGAAATGAACAGAAAGGTTATTGATGAGGACAGAGAGAGAGGCCTTCTTTTGTGCCTGCAGCCATAATTTTGTAGGGCACGGCTGTACTGCATTACTGTGTTGTTGCAGTGGGAAAAGGCAAGACAAAGGGTAAAGCAAATTAGATTTAAGGGGGAAGACTGGGAAGAGGTAGGATGGTTGGATGTGATGACAAGGTTGAATCCACAAATGGCAGGGCTTTTTCATAGCTTTCATTCTCTGGAAATGGTGTTTCGTTATTGATTAAAGCATAAGACCTGGACCACATAAAATCTCAGTAAATATAAACTGAGCTGCAAACTGTCATCCAAACTGGCTGTGTTTCCAAATGAAAGATAGACATTTTAAGTTCAGACTCCCTTTCGTAATCATTAATGTCTTTTTCTGTTTTACTACAGGAAAACAATTTTTTTTTTTTAGTTCATGGCTTAGGCCCTCAAGATTTTGGGAAATCATTTAAACTCATGTGTTTCACAAGAATGTTGCTTTGAAAGAATAAGAAAGGAAAGAAGAATTTGTTTTTAGGAAGCAGTTGAATTCACAAAGAAAAACACTTTTGGTTTGAAGTGAGAAAGGCAGATATCAACAGGTCATGAATATCAATGCATCACCCATTGCAATGTATTACTCATTTTTTAAATTAAAAAAACAATGCACGTTTAAATTGCTCCCAGGAATGCACCAAAACTAAAGTGAGGGTATATAAATCCTCAAAAAACCTGTTTAACATCTTCTTTAGCACAGATAGAGCTTTTTCCCTTTGTTCCTACTGAAATTAAAATTTTGATTATCACTGGGATAGGCAAGGGATTGTGTACTTCCTCTTTTAAAATGTGGACAGTACTTGAAGAATCACTTTCAACTTAGTTTCATGTTTTAGAGGCTTGGCCGTTATTCACCCTTCCTATAGGAAAGTATTGGTTTAACAATGTCACTGTTTAATGTTTAGCCAAGAGCAATTGTTGCATAAATTTGCCTGTACTCAATATCAGTCCTGTATGGGTTTTTTGGATATGTGTGAAATCTCCAAATTTAGCTTCAGAAGAATTCATCGTGGAATTTGTTTGCATCAAAATATAAATTGATATTACTATCAGGTACTCTATAACACAAGAGTAATTCAAAATCCATTAGTGTTAGCTCAATTTAGACTCTGCCTAAGAAACAGCAATAGAGAACAAGAGAATTCAAACGAAAGAAGGCAGGCTTGATATAATCCCTTTCCTGGCTATTTAAGTTATGTCACAAATTCCCACTGCTCATCTGATATCCAGGCCACAAGTTGGTAGTTCATTATGACATATAAATCTGGACGACAACTTGAATTAATTCCAATTGGTCATTATAAATTCTATGTTACTAGAGAAAAGGACATTTCTGAAGGCTTTTAAGGAAGCCCTGGTTCTCCCCCTCCTTAAAAAACCATCACTGGATCTCACCTGCCTGGACAAATCACTGTGCTCAGTCGTTCAGGCCCTAGTCATCTTACGGTTGGCCTATTGTAGTGTGCTCTACATCAATGGTGGGTTGCTGCCAGTTCGGACCGGTTCTCCCATACCGGGTGGCGGAAATTTGTATCTGCTCGCCAAACTGGCAGCGATGGCTGGCTGTCCACGCCCGGAACCGGTTCTCTGGTCGCCGCGGCTGGCAAAGAACCCTCTGCGCATGTGCAGAGGCTTCTGTGCATGCACACAGGGTCATTTCTGCGACGTGATGTAGAGCGAAGGGAGCGCGCGTGTGCAAAATGTGCACTTCTGTCGCGATGTGAACCGGTAGGGAAGGTAAGTGGAACCCACCCCTGCTCTACATGGAGTTACAATTGAAGAGCATTCAGAAGCTACAGCTGGTGCAGAGTACAGTGGCATAGTCAGTTCTTGGAGCCCAAAGAGTGGCCCATATAACACCACTGCTCTGTGAGCTGCATGGGCTCCCAGTTTGCTTCCAGGTGCAATTCAAGGTGTTGGTAATCACTTTTAAAGCCCTTCATGGTACAGGTCAAGGCTACTTGAGGGACTGTCTCATCCCAATGGATTTGGCCCATCCCCCTATGCTTGTCAGAGGAGGCAGGCTGCGAGCCCTGTTGCACCTGCCCTCTGGAACTTTTTGCCTCCCCCAATGTGCCCTAATTCTCCTGACCTTTCATGAGGGTCTAAAGTCCTGGCTCTGCCTGGGGCCCCAATGGCATCACAGTGGAGGTGGTTGATCCAGCAGATCGCACCTCTCCCATCCTACCCCCACCTTTCCCATCTGTAATTGGATTTTAGTGATGGCATTAATTTATTTATGAATACATATATTCATATATATTATATACATATGTACATACGTACATACGTACATACGTACATACGTACATACGTACATACATACATACGTACATACGGTACATACCTACATACATTAAAGTGTGTGTGTGCATGTGTGTGTGTGTGTGTGTGTGTGTGTGTGTAAGAGAGAGAGAGCAATAACTTTTATAAACAAACAAATAAATAATCTTTTTTATCATATACTGCTGTTATCCTAACAATCCTGCAAGAATTTAGATTGTATACTTGGAATTAGTAGAGTAATTTTCCAAGGTACAGTTAAAGAGAATTACGAAAGTCATGTTTGAGCCAAGCTTAGAGGGCTTTATGATTCAACAAGGATTTTTTTTTTTTTTAAAAAACACCCTTTCATGCCTGGTGCTCTTGAACTTGATTGTTTCCTTGCCGACATTTACCAAACTAGGTAACATCATAAGCGCTAGAAAAATGTTCTCTAGACACATTCTCTAGATCCGTGATGGCGAACCTATGGCACGTGTGCCACAGGTGGCATGCAGAGCCATATCTGAGGGCATGCGAGGCATTGCCGTATGTCAGCTCCAGTGCGCATACGCGCACTGGCCAGCTGATTTTCGGCCTTGGGGAAGGCCGTTTTCGCCCTCCGGAGTGTGAAAAATGGCCCAACGGGCAAACCAGAAGTTCGGAAAAACGAACTTTCGGTTTGCCCCTTGGGCCGTTTTTCGCACTCTGGAGGGTTCAGGGAAGCATGAGGGTGAAAAACAGCCCAACGGGGGCATGGCATGCACGGGGATGCGCGCATGCGCAGTATGGCGCGTGTGGGGGGTGTTGTGTGCCGGCACATGTGCGCATGCGCGCGCGCACACTCCCATTTTTGGCACGCAAGAAGAAAAAGGTTCACCATCACTGCTCTAGATTGTCTCTGTTAGACAAATATTCTCTTCTATCGGTAAACCTGGACTTTCTTATTAATTTAGCACTGTAATCATATTGACCATCCCTACTGCTTTTTAAAGAGCTGATTGATATTTTTAGAGTTGAGGACTGAGAGAAGACTGAAATGATGAATTGCTGTTAGGGGATGTAAAAAAGCAGCTTAGCCAGGATGGAATAATACAAGGCCCAATGATGCATAAATCTCTAGTAAGGCTTTTGAAACTAAAACAGATTCAATCATAGATTGTTCAGGAAACAGGGTACTTACAAATAAGAGGTCCTTAACAATGGAGCTGTTTTACATAAACATTTGATGCCACATCCAAACTTGGGCCGCAGCTGAGAACCTAGTGCTCCAATAAGACCCATTATGTCTCTTACATGGAAGGACTATTTTAATCTGTAATCATACCCCTTAACTTAGTACAGCACTAGAGTCATACGTGAGAGTAAAAACATTATGGAGGCAATATCGTTTGATGAAGTCTCCACCATACCTGATCTTGGAAACAGCCTGCAAAATATACTACTTATAACTGACAGATAATGAAACAGGAGCCTTCTCTGGATGTTACTGAGTTGACCTCAGGCACTGGTACATAACCCAAACCTTCCGAATACATGTGACACATAAGTATCATTTTGTGGTCCATATAGAACTATGGATCACATGTATAAGCAATATGGTGGAACAGTGGTAAAAATGCAGTATTGCAGGCTAACTCATTGCTCACTGTCAGGAGTTCGATTCTGACCAGCTCAAGGTTGACTCAGCCTTCCATCCTTCCAAGGTCGGTAAAATGAGGACCCAGATTGTTAGGGGCAATATGCTGACTCTGTAAATCGCTTAGACAGGTCTGTAAAGCACTATGAAGCGATATATAAGTCTAAGTGCTATTGCTATATTAAAGTTTACATCTCCTTTTTATTTAGAAGTTAAAAACTTTTGACCATGCCCACACTGATGACTTTAAGGAACTGCTAATGCAGGAAACAAGAGATAAAATAAAGTATGCTTATTTTGCTGAAAAAGAGAATAATAAATTCCCTTTACATGCTCCAAAATGCAATGATTGGCAGTAAGAATTTGGTCATTGTCAACATGACATATGAAAGATCCTATAATACTGCTAGCTTCCATCAAAATGATTTGTTATTTCTCTTAAGTTCTGGTATTATCAAGAGAAAAAAGATAGAAAGAAAGGAAAAAGCTATATGTTGTCTAGACTAGAAAATAATTGGATGATTTTCATAAGCAATGAAACTTCTCCCTGCACATCATTAAATCTGTCTAAAAACATTTGGATCCTTCTGCAAAGTTCCTTTTTGTTTTCATAAATCTTGAACTTCCACAATGCTAGTAGAATATGAGTATCAAAAACATGTGGTGCCTCATCAGGAATATTAATTATTCCTTGAGAAATGGAGATGAACATATGAAAGGTTTTGTAAAGATCCTTTTTATTTATTTATGGCAAAGCAGGCTTTGATTGGGTTTTTTTTTAGAATTTCTCCACGAATTAGAAAGTTATTACTAAATCTGTCCGTAATTTTCCAGGTTTGAAAACTATGATTCAAATGCATTTCTGCTCAGAATTTCAGTCATTTTTCAGAATTTATGCTTGATTTTTTACTAGGGGTATTCTTTATTTCCAAAAGGTAAGGAGTTCTGGGTAGATGGCTGGGTAGATGGCTCAGGACCAGTTTATCTGCGTGACCGCCTTATACCACATTCCTCCCAACGACCAGTGAGGTCGCACAGGGCTGGCCTTCTTCAGGTCCCGTCGGCCAGACAGTGTCGGCTGGCGGGACCACGGGAGAGGGCCTTCTCTGTAGCCGCTCCGACTCTGTGGAACCAACTTCCCCCCGAGATCCGTACTACCCCCACCTTACTGGCCTTCCGTAAAGCCGTTAAGACCTGGCTTTTCCGGCAGGCCTGGGGCCAATAGTTGTTCTGATTGGCCCATGTATGGTTGTGTGAATGTGTTATTTTAATATAGATATGGTTTTTTAAAATTGTTTTTATATGTTTTATTTTTATTTTTTTTACATGATGTAAGCCGCCCAGAGTCCTTTGGGAGTTGGGTGGCATATAAATTTTATAAATTAAATTAAATTAAATTAAATTAGATTCCACTTATCGGGTTTATTTTGGATAGAGGTCATGAGAGATACAGGATTTTGGAACATGAAGTGCTGAGTATAGATTCTAAGAGTTATAGTTTCAGCAATATGACTTCCAGTCTCTCAGCTATGACAAAACAAATCATACCTAATTACAGGTAGTTTTTGACGTACAATCATTCGTTTAGTGTTCTTTCAAAGTTACAACAGCACTGAAAAAAGTGACTTTTGATCGTTTTTCACACTTACGACCGTTGCGGCATCCTCATGATCACATGATCAAAATTCTAAATGCTTGGCAAATGACTCATATTTATGACGGTTGCAGTGTCCCGGGGTCATGTGATCCCCTTTTGTGACCTTCTGACAGCAAAATGAATGGGGAAGCCAGATTCACTTAACAAGCATGAGACTAGCTTAACGCCTGCAGCAATTCAATTAACAAGTATGGTAAGAAAGGTTGTAAAATGGGGCAAAGCTCACTTAGCATCTGTCTTGCTTAGCAACAGAAATTTTGTGCTCAGTTATGGTCGTAAGTCGAGGACTACCTGTATTTGTGTATGAAGACAGACCTGAAGGGGGAAAAAACCCTGCTTGTCTCTCTTCACACTGATACCAGAATTTTCCCATCCTTGGGGGGAAAGCAAAAAAGCCTCACTGAAGTTCTCTCACTGAACTCAACTAATTATTTAGTGTTGATGGCAACATTTTTTTCTAGTTTATATAACGAAAACCTCATTTGACTTAGCTTCAACAGTACCAGTGCATCACATGACACTGGAATATGTTGCTTTACCTTTGTTTTGTACATAGGTGCATAACAGTATCTAAATCAGGGGTCTCCAACCTTTTGGACCTCAGGGACCACAAAATTCATAATTTTAAATCCCGTGGACCACGGGGGGGGGGGGGAAGGCTCAGCCGCCTTTCAGGCCTACCTGTCTGCTTCTGCGACAGGGAGCTGCTCGGCAGGCCAGTGCACCCGGGTGGAGGAGCTGCTCTGGGATGACCAAAGGGCCAGTCCTGTGACTACTACAGCTCTGGAATATGGGACTGGCCTGTGGTGGGGCTGGAAATCTCCGCCATAGGGGGTGGCATATGCAATGTGCAACTTTGCAGGTGGTGCAATGTGCAAAAAGGAGCGCAGCCTCCCCAGCCGGAATGAGGTAATGGTGCTGTTGCGGCAGGGGTGGGGGCAAGTGGGCCGAAGCGGTGGTGGTGATGGCTGGAAGATGCGGGAGTGAAGCGCTACTTGCATTTGCGCGGCATCAGCATTCCTCCTTCGCCACGGTATATTTGCGCCAGCTGGTGGTGCCAAGACAGCCCTCGTCTCCTGCCGCTTGGGGGTCGGTGTGGAAAACCGCATCCGGGAAGCACTACAGCAGAGAGAAGCAGCCGGAGTTAACCCTAGCTTTGCTGTCCATTGCAGATGCTAGATAGGCCCCCTGCAAACTCTCGTCTCTCAAGGAGCCCGGCCGAAGTTTCCCGCACCGCTTCAGCAAGCGCTCCTCGAGAGATGAGAGTTTGCAGGGGGGCAATCTAGTGTCCGGGCTGGCTACAAGAGAAACGTTCATTCTCTTGAACATTTGAGATTTCTTGCTGCAATGGACAGCAAAGCTAGGGTTGACCCTGGGCGCTTCTCTCCGCTAACAGGCGGCCAAGCTAACTGCCGGAAGGACCCTATCCTGTCCCTGGGAGTCAAAGTGCTGAAGTGCGAGTGGCGTGGTAACTTCGGTCGGGCTCCTCGAGAGAAATGCAAAGATTTCTCTGCGGACCACCAAAATTTTCTCGCGGACCACCAGTGGTCTGTGGACCACCGGTTGGTGGCCACTGATCTAAATGACACGGCCATTTTAAAAAGTAGTTTCCTTGAAAGGAGCTTGATGTCTGATGACTTTGCAGATGCATCCATGTAGTTTTTTTGACAAGTCTACAAAAGTGCTTTATAATTGCTGCCTTCCGAGATGTTTTTAGCTTCCCAGGTTAGCTTGGGTTCCCAGGCATAGCCTTCTGGCTATGTAAAAGTAAGTAGGGATGAAACCAAATTCACTTCTGATGAGAGATAATTTCACATTATAACAGAAGGAACCCAGAAATTACAGAAAAAGAACACCTTGTGCAAAATAAGCAACAAGCTTATATAAATAGTAAAAAAAATAAAAAACACCTATTCTAAAACATGACAACCAAAACACAAGCATTAACTGAAAAATCATTTTAAAAAGGCAACATATATGATTAAAACAAGATCAGTCATACCTTCTTTGGAAGAGAATTCCAAAGCTATGCTAGTTATCTAAAGGCCCTTCCCCTGGCCTCTACTGAAAACCAATTTTTCTAATAGTTGTTCAATAATATCTTCTTTTCCAGAGTCATGTATGTTGACTACATCAGCATTGAGTTGCATAATCTTTTTGCTTTATTAAGAGTGAAAGGTAGCTGGTTCATACATTGACATCAGAGGTGGGTTCCTCCCGGTTCGGACCGATTTGCCCAAACCGGTAGTGACCCGCTGGTGACATCACGATGACATCACGGATCTGGTTCGGTCAGTGCCAGTCTGTGGATGCCACCATTTTTTTTTGAATTTTTTTGAATTATTTTTTTTTGAATTTTTTCTGGGTTTTTTTTCTTCTGCACATGCGCAGAAGCCGAGTTTCCGGCACTGCGCATGCATCGCCATCTTGTTTTTGGCTTTTTTGGGGGGGGTTTTTTTAATTTTTTTTTTGCACGCGGCGCGGGGGGGAGTGAACCGGCAGCGAGGTAAGTTAGAACCCACCTCTGATTGACATCAAAATATCTAGCTAGCATGTTACATTAAGTGTTTTGTTTGTTGGTTCTTTCATCTGTTGTGCTCTTGCCCAGAGAAGCCAAAGCATTATTTTCCCACTGAAAAAAAAAAAACACCCAGGCTGCCAACACGTGAAGTCCCAGAGGTAGTGTTGTGGAATTATGATTGTCTCCAATACAAGTGTTTATTTTTCTGCTTTGCAGGATCTCTAGATGAAGCAGCTTTTACATATTGCAAACCTATCCACTTCCACATGACATATGTCCTGCCAAAAATAAAATGAATCTAGAGGTTTTTCTTCTGCTTATGTATATGCAACTCTTGTTTTTCAAAGCCAGGGATCCTTTACTGAGTGCCGATTACTTATTTTCTATAAAATAAAAACAAAAACACACTGCAAAGCCAGAGTGTTGTTGTAGGCATTCTAATCCAGCTTCTGCTCAACTGATTTAATGTTTTTCCATACAAAAACATAAAGGAAAACAGTGTCTCTTCTTATACAGCATGCCTTTCTTGAAATGGCAAAGCGGCCAGAAACCTTTCAAAGTTGTCCCGAAATAGATAATTTGTAATGTATCAGAAGGAAAAATTTATTAAATATGTTGCAAGTAATCTTGTTGATTGCGTTGAATTAATTTGATTAATATTGATTTCATTGACTATTAATTCAGATTTTATTTCTGTCTTGGCCTTACCAGCTTTTGGATCTCTGGTCCCTCATGTGGCATTCAAAGGTCAAGTTCAATTCTTAGCTTAGAAAGCAGCATGGTTTCCATACTTACCTGGGAGAAAGTCCTATTAGACTCAGTAGAACTTACTTTTTATGGCACTACCTCCCATTTGTGTAGGAAGGGCTGATGAACTGCTTGATTACCCATGCACACTTCTTCTGAAAGTTAGTTTGCAGGTTGCTCCTCAAAATGAATTTCAATGGATGTGTTCCCTGAAATCATTGTCCTCCAGAGGCTGCTTCTACCTTAGTCTGCCTCTGTTGGCACATAAGGCAGAGTTAGAAAAAAAAAGCTACTCCATGTATTTTAAAATTATTAAATATTACATGAATTTCCTGCAGCCCTTGAGCATGTTGGCTTTGTTTGTTAGTGTCTTTCCTTTTTGCACACAAACTGAATCACTGGCAAGTAACTCCAAGGGTTGTATTGTCTAAGAAAGGAAAGAGTCAGACATAACATAAGCCCACTTAAAAAAAAAAGCACCACATCCGTATTTAAGAATACCCTGGCTTCAAAATGCAGTGTGCTTATATTGCTAATTGTAAGGGCCAAAAGAAACTCAACCTTCAGCATATAACATACTCTACTGGTAGAGTTTACAAAATGGATTTATTATGAGATGAAGATATATATATATATATATTGCTCCTAGAAGCACGAGGCTGAAGACACAAGCCTGATAATCAGCCTGAAGATGACGAATGAGACTTCGTCGAAACGTTGCAATGACATCTCCAACTTCATGCAGGAGAAAACCCGAATAACCACAGACCTACATACAAATACCCACGAAAACCTCAAACACACACACACACACACACACACACACACACACACACACACACACACACATAGATATATTTTTTATATTTTTACATAAATAA
>QLTV01003776.1:1214980-1239608 GCA_003457575.1 Thermophis baileyi
GTGCTTTACAGCCCTCTCTAAGCGGTTTACAGAGTCAGCATATTGCCCTCAACAATCTGGGTCCTCATTTTACCCACCTCGGAAGGATGGAAGGCTGAGTCAACCTTGAGCCTGGTGAGATTTGAACCGCTGAACCGCTGAACTGCAGCTAGCAGTCAGCTGAAGTAGCCTGCAGTGCTGCACTCTAACCACTGCACCACCTCGGCTCATATATATATATATATATATATTACCTTTTCATATATATGAAAAACAGAGAGATCTCCAGAAGGTAAACAAGATATAAATGTAATGCATGCATATATGTATACAGGTAGTCCTCAATCTATGACCACAACTGAGTCCAACATTTCTGTTGTTAAGTGAGATGTTTGTTTAATTGAGTTTTGCCCCATTTTACGAGCTTTCTTAGCTCAGTTGTTAAGTGAATCACTGCATTGATAAGCTAGTAACTTGGTTTTTAAGTGACTCTGGCTTCCCCATTGACTTTGCTTGTCAGAAGCTAGCAAAAGGGGATCACATGACCTTGGGACATAGCAACGGTCATAAATATGAACCAGTTGTCAAGCATCTGAATTTCGATCACATGATCATGCGAATGCTGCAATGGTTGTAACTGTGAAAAACGGTCATAAGTCACTTTTTTCAGTGCCATTGTAACTTTGAACGGTCATTAAGTGAACTGTTGTAAGTCGAGAACTACCTGTATGTATGTATTTTTGTGTCTTTGAATCTGTGTTGACTCTTGGTGACTGTTGAGATAAGTCCCTGCACTTTTCTTGGTGAGATTTCAGAAGTAGTTTGCCATTGTTTGCTTCTGCGGGCTCAGAGGTAATGAATGGTCCAGGTTTACCCAACTGGCTTTGTTCCTAAGGTAGGACTAGAACTGTCTCTCGGTATCTACCCTGATCCCTTAAACACTACACCAAACTGGCTCAATCATTAAGTAACAAAATCTTATGATGTCCATATTACATACAAATCTGTATGTAATACAGAATTAATGATATTCATCACGTATGTTTAAAATTAGAGAAAAGTAACAAAACAGTATAGCTTGAACCCATTTCCTTGTAAAAGAAAATGATGACAAACTTTTTAATTACCTGAAGCAAAGTTGTTCAAAGATAGAACAACTAGGACTTAGATAAATGCCTTGGGGAAAAAAAAAAACTGGCCTGAAGGCCATCAGTTACCTTTCCTATCCTAGTCTATTGTTTTCCTGTCATCTAGGGCAGAATTTAAAAGGGGATTACATGAATTCAGAGTACATGATTGTTAACTAATTAGAATGGTACATATTACCTTCAGTTTCATAGGTAACATGCCTCAGAGTGTAAGATGCTGGGCAGTGCGTTGCTGAATACATGCCTTGCTTGCAAGGTGACAATTTGGCATCTGAGAGGAAATAGTTAGGCCTCTGGTCTGAACCTGCAGGGTTTTTTTTTTCCTTCATCTTTACCCTGATTAATATCTTTCTGTAGAATCAATATACATGAATATATTGAATATGTGAGGTTCAGATGATCTAGGAAAGCCAACCTCCTCATATCTTGCTTTTGAGATATCAGACTACTGCTGCTGGAACGAAATGCTGTAACCTGACAACTTGTCTTTTAATCTATTTGGAATTCCCTTTGCCCTATTTATACATACACATAAAAGCATTCCTAAAGCTATACCCACCACCCAGGACTTGCCTTTTGTCAATATTAGTCCACACATTCTTTTCTTCTAATAAAATTCATACCCAGTAAATAATCCAACAATGCGCCATGTATGTTTTATGTTCTGCTCCTGAAATGTGACATAACCAAAGCAGAATTGCTGATAACATTTTGAAATAATCTGAAATATTTTCCTAGGTCCTTTAAATACTCTCTTT
The DNA here is from genome assembly GCA_003457575.1 of Thermophis baileyi. Classification (NCBI taxonomy): domain Eukaryota; kingdom Metazoa; phylum Chordata; class Lepidosauria; order Squamata; family Dipsadidae; genus Thermophis; species Thermophis baileyi. Next base: position 1,216,866 of record QLTV01003776.1, read on the forward strand.
CTCATATGGGGATATATATATATTTTACCATCAGAGGTGTGCAGGGTTGTAGAAACCTGATCCCCACCACACAGTTGGTACACTGGGATATCAATTTGGAGGAAATATATGCTACCTATTTAAATGTCACCACAGCTGCAGGGGAGCTGGCCATAGAGAAGTGGCTCTTGCAAGCCAGGTATGGTACAGCAGCTGTGATAGTTTATGGCACTCATTGTGTTTACTTAATGGAATTAATTTGTCTATGGAGTTCTGATGTTCAAGTAGTTAGCACAATTTTGGAAAAAGATCTGGGTACCTGGCATTGATCGCATACATTGCTGAAGCTTAGTTTATAAATAGTCAGAATAGTACTAGAAGATGCTCAAACATGGGATGACTTATTTCTCAAAAAGCCAGCTTGGATTGCATTGTATGGAAGGGAATAGTTTATTCTAGTGAGTATTCTTGTCCACAGTATGATCAGGAGGGTTTTCCCCCAGACTTTTTAGGAATTTAAAATTCTTATCTGCTTGTTTCTTTAAAGTTGCATCAGGCCTGTTTTCAGGCTTACCTCACAATCTATAGTACAATATGAATGTTCCCAATTCAAAATGGCAGAAAATCATTTCCTTCAAATCTTTTTGGATGGAGGTGAAAGGGTGCAAAAACAGGGTCTTGTATATAATTCTGTGGTGTCAGAATAGCCATTTTTGGTTTAAATCAAAAGTTATAAATTCCATCTGAGTGCAAATCTTTTGGAATAACATACAAACTAAAATTATAAATGCACTATTAACATGTATTGATGTAAGCATCTTAATTGTTTCAAAAAATAAATTACACTATGTTAGAATTTTTAGCAAGAATTTGTTTTCTTCCTTTCTTCAGGCATAACTTTATCAATAGACTCCATGCACTTTTCTGCATTGTTCCTGCCAGTGTGAGCTTGGCCTGCCACAGTGTTCGCTTCTAAATCCTGTAATTTCCTTTCAAAAACCCACAACTGTTTGAGACTTGGAAAAATTGCTTATTTCAAAGTAGTTCTATAGCAATCACTAAATTGGGTCACAAATAAGTGGTTTCAGGATAGGTAGGCATGTGCAATTCCTCATATGTGCACACCACCCTGCTGGGAATATTTTTAAGCCTTATCAAAACAATTGTGGCCGAATAAAAATGCTTCGAATTTTGAACAAGGTGAAATTGGAAAGCAGCTGAGGGAGCATTACACTTTCCTAGGAATTTTTGCTTCAATGTTTCAGTAATATTCTGCTGCAAGATCCATCTGGTGGCAATGCTGTTGTTAAGACTCTTGATTAAAGGATAGGTCTAGTGCGATCTCCTTATATTCCTAAACCATATAGGTAGTCCTCAATTTATGATCACAATCGCACTAGGTATTTTGGTCATGAGTCATTGTGGCCATTAAATGAGATACACACATGACCACCTAGCTCAATAGCCACAATCCCAGTCCTCTCTATTGCACTTGGGGATGGTGGGGCAGGGAGAAGACCCAAGCTTCTTGGGAGTGGTGGTGGGGAGGGAGGAGACCTATTTGTTGGTGGGTGTAGCTGGTTGAGGCCTTCCAGGCCATGGCAGATTTTTGTGTGCCAGTGGACTTAGTTGGCTGTGGCCTTCCGACCCATGGTGGGGAGGAGTCAAAAGGGTAGATGCACTGCCAAGCACCCAAATGTAATGGTCAGAGGGTGCTGTAATGGTCAGAACTTGGGTCAGATATCATAAGTCCCTTTGTTCAGTGCCATTGTAATTTTGAATGGTTGCTCCATGAACGCTTATAAGTTGAGGGCTACCTGTACAAAAGAAATATAGGTTGCATGATTAGAAGGCTGAGGCCTTCCTCCCCATCGAGGGTTGGAAGGCCTCAGCCAGCCACCTGGCACGCAAAAACCTACCATGGCCTGGAATGCCTCAGCCAGCTCTGCCCTCCAACACATTGACCTCCTCCCTCGCTAGCAAAATAAATGATGGGCCAACTTGGGTGAGTAGGGAAGAAGTAGGAACATAGTTTCAAAAGTGGCAGACAGTTATGGTTTTCTAGCAGCTGATCTAAGCCTCTCAGCCCTAAGATTCAAATCACTACCATCCTATTTGAACAGCAACCATAGTTTAATTATTCTTCATCCTGCTCACCTGGAATGGAGTACTAGAGTAAGAAAAGGTGTGATATGGACAACTGAATAATAAGGAGCAGATCTGGGCGAAGCTCCTTAGCCAAGTCTGAAGATATGTAAGAATATGGTCTTAGAAACCTGAAGATGTGCTAGGCACATCAGAGCTATGTCAAATTTCTTTGTAATTTTATATCTTTAGATGAGAATATAATTTGATTGCATTTTTATTTTTAAAAAAAAGGTCTTTCAGCCTTCTCTATAGGGTGTCAAGTTGGGATGGGATGGGGAAACGAAATCACTGTTGTGCAAAGCCTGTCCCTTTTGTGTGTTCATACTATTGTTGTACAAGTATATGAAAGAGGCAGCACTTACTACATGATGCTGCTTTTGTCATTTTAACAGAAGCATTGGATCCTGCGGATTCCTACGTGATCATTTCAAGATATACTATGGTTATATGCTCCAGCAATTGGATAATCTCAGTTCTGCCTCTTCTTTTCATGATGACATTCTGTACATTCTCATTTTTATATTTATTGTCCTATACTTTTCATAAAGCGTATATGAATGAAAATATAATCCATCATCTGTTATCCCCCCTAGTGTTTTTGTCTTTGTTTTTTTTTAATTCACTTTTTAAATGTTCTTGTCAAGTTTTGTTTTGTCTATGTTAAATCTTTTTTCTTTTGGATTTTGTATTTTAATCTTCAGAATAGAATAATAAAAAAAGATAAAAAAATAAAATATTATCCATCATCAGGAATTGTATCCTTTTTTCTTAACGGATACGATTGCCTCTGTTGTAGTATATTTAAAGAACACTGTATTTGAGAAGAAAAGACAGATTAAATTGGTTGTTTTATTTTTGGGGTGCAAAATATATTGTTTACTTTATCTCTGTGTCCAAAATTATCCTACTGTAACCAGTCATAATTTAACAAGAAAATTCAGTGGATTTCTCTTGGACAATTCATTGAAAATAAACAATTCCACATACAAGATAAATTATGATAGAATTTCCCAAGCAAACAAAGTATTACCTAAGTGAATTTCCTACCTCTTAGCACAATGCAGCCAAGGTCCATTATTCCCATGATTTCAACAGACAGAAGTGAGCTGAATTCAACATTAATTGCAAATCATATGTAGATATCCTTAATGTAAGCCAAAATAGAATTCATTTACGCAGAGGGCTGGACTAAAGGTAAATAATGTTTCTTTTGATGTGACTACATCTATTGGCTCAGATCCAAGGTAGCATTTTATACACATTCAAGGTTTTCTATGTAAATGTTTATAGAGTTAAACTTCACTTTTCCTAATACATTAACTAAAAGAAAGTGTAGTAGTCACTTTGAGTGTTCCAGAAACAAAACTAAACCAAACCAAACCAAACCAAACCAAACCAAACCAAACCAAACCAAACCAAACCAAACCAAACCAAACCAAACCAAACCAAACCAAACCAAACCAAACCAAACACAAGACGAAGAATAATTCCCATAAAAATATGAGATATGCTGGAAACCAGACAGTTTATATGAGATGGTAATATCTCAAAACATGCAACTACACAATTAATAAGTCAAACATAGGTAACAGAATATGACCTCAAAACAGGAAAACTTGTTGCCTCAGTCAAATGATTATGTTTTAAAGTTACTATGCACTCATTAATAGCATATTTAGCACAGTGTTCCAGTTTGCATATTATTGTTATGACTCAATTACCGGTAGTTTATTTAGCAGAGTTTTATTGACCAACAACAGGCTGGAACTGCCCAACGTATTAAAGCATGAATTCTACTATCTAAATCACAAGGGCTGGTTTCACACAGTAGGGCAAACCAAAACAAAATGAATCATATTATGGCTAGTGCAATTTGTGAACATAGTCACAATGGGGGTGTTTTGATTTATTTCTTGATAAGGGGCTGCAGTAAATGATGTGTGTAGTGAGGCTGATTTTTCTTTCACTTCTGGGTTTTTTTAAAAAAACCTTTTTAAACCTGGCTTCTAGCATTGGATCACTGTTTTCTCAAATATCAGAGTCTGGATATTATAGACACCTTTTAGTCATGGCTTGCAGGACTGACATGAGAAGATGAATTTTTATCCACGGAAGCATAAAATTCATTGTCTTTTAACCTCTGGCAATACTGTACTATATAGCTTCAGTGGTGCTGCTTGAAACTGGCACATGTATTCTCAGATACAATTTAGAAGTAGTTCACAATTTCATGCCTGTCATGGTTCTGTCCTAACAAATATCTAGTACTATTTATACTGTATACATTGATTGATTAATTATGTGCTGTCAAGTCATTTTCAACTCCTAGCAACCACATAAATAGATTTTTGTCCATGATGATCTGTTCCTAATCCATTCTTTCATGTCTATCAATAGTGTATTCCTCATCTCTGTAATTGATCCAGAATAACAGAGTTGGAAGGGACCTTGGAGGTCTTTTAGTCCAACCCCTTGCTCAAGCAGGAAACCCTATATCATTTCAGACCAGGGATGAAATGCAGCCGGCTTCCCTACCGGCTCGGAAGGGCGCACACCATCATCACGTCGTGGTTTTGACCTTCTGTGCATGCGCAGAAGGCTTTGCGTATGCGCAGAGGGTTAAAACCAGGACATGACCGACGTCCGGGTGGGTGGGTGGAGCCTCATGCCGCCGCCGCCGCTACCAGCTCGCTGAACCTCACGCCGCCGGCGCTACCGGCCCACGTGAGCTGGACAGAGCCAGCAGCATTTCACCCCTGTTTCAGACATATGGTTGTCCAATCTCTTCTTTTTAAAAAAAACCCCACTGTTGGAGCACCCACAACTTCTGCAGATAAGTCATTCCACTGATTAATTGTTCTGTCAGGAAATTTTTCTTTAGTTTTAGATTGCTTCTCTCCTTGATTAGTTTCCATCCATTGCTTCTTGTCCTGCCTTCAGGACCTTTGGAGAATAGGTTGACCTCCCTCTTCTTTGTAGCAGCCCCTTAGATATTGGAACACTGCTATCATGTCACATGTTATCCACCTTGCTGCTAGTCGTCTTCTTTTCTTTTTTTTCCAAATTTCCCAGCATAAGAGTCTTTTCCAGAGAGTTGGGTATTTGCATAATGTGTCAGAACTAGGATAATTTGAGCCTGGTCATTTGTGCCTTGACTGAAAACTCTGGATTGATTTGTTCAATGAATCATTAGTTCATTTTCTTAGTTGTCCACAATATTCACAGGTGTCTTCTCCAACACCAAAGTTCAAAAGCACTCATTGATCCTCTCTAAGTTGTTTGTTTTCAGACAATTCATTACCCAACTAGGTAACATCATCAGTGCAAGTGAATATGTGGTTTGCTTCCTGTATATTTATACAATAGTTTACCCTGCCAGTCTTGGTGGGGTGTGGCTTTCTCCTTGGTAGTTCTTGATTAGGGTATTGTTTATCTGGTGTTTATCCTTGCTTACCTGGGTGTTGGTTGCTCTGTAAGATGTGTGTTCTGGTTTTTCTTCCCTTCGTAGCTTTTTAATGGTCTCTTTTGAATTGTATATAAATGTAGTTTATTTCTACGAGATTGTTGATGGCTGATTTTTCTGAATGCCAAGCTTCCAGAAATTTCCTCGCATTTTGGGATTTAGCTCGATCTAGTATGCTTACAGTTTCCAGTTGAAACTGTGGTTGAGTTGCACAGAGATGTTTGTAGCAGTGATGAAATCCATTTTTTTCCCCTACCAGTTCTGTGGGCGTGGCTTGGTGGGCGTGGCAGGGGAAGGATACTGCAAAATCCCCATTCCCTCCCCACTCTGGGGCCAGCCAGAGGTGGTATTTGCCAGTTCTCCGAACTACTCAAAATGTCCGCTACCGGTTCTCCAGAACCTGTCAGAACCTGCTGGATTTCACCCCTGGTTTGTAACCAGACGACACACTGCAGATGGACTGATAGAATGTTTATGTTTGTAATTGAAAAATAAAAAAAACTTTTTATATATATAAAAAAAGAAACTGTGGTTGAGTCTGTCCATGTGCTGTGAGATGAAAGAGTTTTCTCAGGTTGACTCAGCCTTCCAGCCTTCCATCCTTCCGAGGTGGGTAAAATGAGGACCCAGATTGTTGGGGGCAATATGCTGACTCTGTGAACTGCTTAGAGAGGGCTGTAAAGTGGTATATAAGTCTAAGTGCTATTGCTATTGCTATTCCCTGTATTTTCTAACTATTTGTATTTGATTGAAATGATATCACTTCTGTGAGTATGTATGTATAAGTGTGTGCATGCATGCGAGTTGCAAGAATTTACAATGGATATTAAGCATGATGCAACAGGTTTACCACTCTTCTTGTCTTCTCACAAGTGAAGGAGTATACTGTCCAATTAAAATAATTGTCAGTTTCACAAACATATTCTTTATTTAAATGGAGAATTAAGCATTTTGAAATGAAAGGTATTATTTACACCTTTGATTACATTGAAAGGATGAAATTAAATTCTTGTAGAATTCTGTAAAAAATAAAATACCATCAATCAGCCTCATTGTACATAAAATGTCAAAACCAAGGGCATGAATGCACAGAATTTGTAGAATGAAAAAATACTTCAAAAGATAAGTTAAAATGCACATAGGGCTAAAGGGAAAATCACTACGCTGTGATTTCAACATGATTTGGAAGAAATACTTCAATTCTCTCCAGTAGAGATTCTCTCTGTTAAAGCAGTCTGTCATTCCCCGCCCCCCAATCAGCCTGAAGTAAACTTAAGACTGTTTTAAGAGCTCCACTGACTTCTTCATTCTTTAAAATAGCTCCACCATTTTTCAGAACCAACCAGAAGTCTGAAAAAAAGGATTGGCTTCATTCTTATTAATAAAGAAAAAAGGAATACTGTATTTTTGTGAGGTTCAAAGCATTCCCTCTGAATTATTTTAGAGGTGTGTCCACAAAGTCTACTTAAGGCATCTTAAAGGAAGGCCATCAAGTCAAGCTGAGTAGAATTGCCAATGTGTTGATACATATATTCAGGGACTGAAAATTAAGTGAGCTAATGTGGTTGAGGTACTATTTAAAGAAATAGTTCTACACCTTAGAATCATTCATAGTGTGCTCTAGGTTTAGCCCTTGAATTGGCAGGTTAGGAGCTCAAACTGATTCCAAAAACTGCCTGCTAAAGCTGTCCACTTTCATAAGGGTCAAATTAGCGAAGGCTGAGGATTCATCCTTAAGGATGCAAATATGAAGATTTACATGGAAGTACGTCCCATTAAAATAAAATTTGGTTCCCCCCCCACAAGTAAATATACATAGGAACCCCATTAGTCATTCAGTGATGCCCTTCAAAATAAGGACAAAATCTCTGTGAAGTCACTGCTGGGATGGGACTCAGGAAGTTATTAGCCTAGGGATAAAATCAATCAGTAGAGATGAAGCTTTTGGGTAAGTTTCTCATTCTCTTGGTAATCTGTCATGTTGTGTAAAACTGGAATCTGCTGCTCAAAATTCCCTTTAGCTTTCTTGAGAGTTACAATTTTACATAGTGTGGCTTGAATAGGGAACTTCTTTAGCCATACAGAAATTAAGCAAGAAAGATGTTTCAAATAAGTTTATAAATCACCCTCCCATTAGTGGTAAAATCAGCAGAAAAAGACCTTCTTGGTAAAATGTCCCTTATTTTGAAGAGCACAATGCATTATTTAAAAAGCCATTTCTCATGTAAGAAAATTTCCCCTACTGATCAGAATAAATAGCTTCTTGGAACCATCTTATTCAAATTGTTCTTTGTCTTGAAAGTTTATACTTTGTGATTTGTAACTGGGATGCTACAAATAGCAACTACACACAACATCATATTTTGTCATTAGACATTCTACGAATTTTAAACATTCCCAGGGCTTTGAGATTAAGCAACAGTGCACTGAATATTCTTATATTGCATAGGCCAGCCCAATATTTTCTACCAATATTTTCTAATCCATGCCCTGTTGACTCATCATTTCAGAGATATTTCCTTACCTAAACAGAGAAACAGAATGACCACTGGTGAGCAAAAAAGCAGTGGGATTTTTAACTTCCTACCAGATTTCCCATTGAGTTTCCTTGCAGGCAACTGGCAGGGAGCATCAGGAACCTCCTTCCCTTCCCTTCCCTTCCCTTCCCTCTTCCCCATTTAGTTTTCTTGTGGGAAACTTGCAGGGTGTGATGGAATGTGCACCTGGAGGAACAGAAGTAGGGGGGGGGGACTTTTTGGCAAAGTAGAACTTTCCCAGAGAACAGCCCAGATTAAGAGACTGTATAATCCCAAACTGGATGGAGGAAGTGGGAAGAGGTCCAGGGTAGCCACACGCTAGACATTCTCAGGATATATCTAATAGTTTGGCAAGCTTCTGTCCACTAGGTGTAAGCAAATAAAGGATTAAACTTGATTGGATTTTGTTGTGTCATCTCTAGGCTTGAATGAAACTCAATGAGGAGGCCAGCAGACAGCTGCAAATCAAAGGCCAGCAGGCAAGTATGTATATGCGTGTGTGCCAGTGATGCTGCATGGCTCAGGGAGCGTGTGCGGCAGGGGTGGGTTCCTTCCGGTTCAGACCGGTTCTCCTGAACTGGTAGCACCATCAACTGGTGATGTCACAATGACATCACTGATCCGGTTTGGTCAGTGCCGGTCCGTGGGCGCCGCCATCTTTTTTTAAATTTTCTTTGAATTTTTTTTATTTATTTTTTTTTATTTCCTTCTGAGCATGCGCAGAAGCTGAGTTCCCGCACTGTGCATGCAGTCGCCATTTTCTTTTTGGCTTTTTTTTTTAAAAAAAATTGGATTTTTCGTTACTGCGCATGCGCGCCCATGTGGCGCGCCCACGTGGTGCGCCCACGCGGTGTGGGAGGGAGTGAACTGGCAGTGAAGTAAGTTGGAACCCACCCCTGGTGTGCGGGTGAGCAGCATAGGTCAGGAAGATCCAGAAAGGATATGAGAGCTGAGGTGGTGCAGTGGTTAGAGTGCAGCACTGCAGGCTACTTCAGCTGACTGCTAGCTGCAGTTCGGCGGTTCAAATCTCACCGGCTCAAGGTTGACTCAGCCTTCCATCCTTCTGAGGTGGGTAAAATGAGGACCCAGATTGTTGGGGGCAATATGCTGACTCTGTGAACCGCTTAGAGAGTGCTGTAAAGCACTATGAAGCGGTATATAAGTCTAAGTGCTATTGCTATTTTCCTGCTATTTGTTGTGTGCTGTGCAAAACACACACACACACACACAAAAACCTAAATAAAAATATGCACAAAGGCAGAAAATCAGAAAATCTAATGTCTCGACATTTAATATACTGAGAAGGAAATTGATAGCATGGGCAAAGAGACTTTCTGAAATAGTATCAGAGGTGGGTTCCTCCCGGTTCACACCGGTTCTATAGAACCGGTAGCAAACCGCTGGTGATTTCACGGATCCGGTTCTGTCGGTGCCGGTCCATGGACGCCGCCATCTTTTTTTATTATTTTTTTTGGGGGGGAATTTTTTACTAATTTTTTTTCTTCTGCACATGCGCAGTAGCTGAGTCCCCGGCACTGCGCGTGCGCTACCATCTTGTTTTCGGCTTTTTTTTAAAAAAGTTTTTTGGAATTTTCACCACTGTGCATGCGCACATGCGCGCCTGCGCGGCACAGCCATATAGCGCGCAATGTGTGCGCAGCCACACAGCGCAGGAGGAAGCAAACCGGCAGCGAGGTAAGTTAGAACCCACCCCTGAATAGTATGCACTGTCTCATAACAGAAGATGCATTCTGAATTCAGTGAGACTGATTTTTGAGTAGAGATGCATAAATGGATATAACAATCAGAAGAAAATGTGTCTGGAAGTAAACAGCCAGGCTTTCAGCTAGGACATTTTAAGGTACTTTGGCCAGCATTTATTACACATTACACTATTTTTCTTTGGGACATTAAGGCCAGGGGTGCACCAATGCGTTCCTTTCACCATGGCACTGATTGTATCCATGCCTACTTAGCTCTAATAGTAAGACAGCTCTAGGTGCTCTGTGTGCAGCATTAAGTGCTACTTTTGTCCACTGAGCACAGAGTGTAGATCAATACTGGTTGCTTTTGATCAGTACCAGAGTGTTCTTCAACAGTGTGCTGAAGAAAAGGTATGGGTTCAAATCTCTTGCAGGGGTGAGTATTCATCTCACCATCTATTCTACTTCTCAGAGCTAATGTAAGATGACATGGAATAAATGACTAGCTGTTAATCAGAGGATCTTGGACAAGCTGCAGGGGTATATTAGTAACAAACATGGCTTAAGCAAAGCAAGGAATGGGTAGGGGCAATTTCTGAAACTGATTTTAATGTTAATTACGCTGTATTAGAAACAGGCACATTTGGAAAACTCTGATATTTTTGTAATTTGCCTTTAAGTTTCCATAAGCTACTGGAGTAATTAGTACTAGGACTGCTTAGTACATATGAATAAAAGGAGGAGTTTGTTGTCAACTCTTTTGTGTTGCTTTTTCATCATGCCTCTCTCTTGATAGAATTTATTTATAAAGAAGAATTAAACCATGTTGGTCTGTGTGTGAAAGACTAATATCTGTCCCTAACATATCATCCTATTTTCCCTCTTATGGCAGAATTGAAGAGTTATGTAGACATGTAAGAGCAGTAGCCAATAGCTTTTAAATAATGTGATATGGATGTGGAAAAGAGACTTGTACGTAGCTATACATCTCTCCCCCCTGCAGATATCTGCAGATTTACAATAAATAAGTTTATAAATACCAAAGCTGGAATATCATTCAGAATTTCAGACGGAAGGGTAGAATGGATTCACCTTTAAGTTAGTATCACATGTGCTGAAAAGCAACTTTTTAAGGCCTGCTATCTTCTCTTGATAGGCTTAAAATGTATGAAAACCATTTTTAGATCATGACCAGAGTAGGCTAGAAAAGCAGGTAATATGGTCTGGGAAGGTATATCTACTGTACATCAAGCCTGTAAATGTCATCCTCCATTACATGAAAATGGAATCAGAAAATGGCTCTTTCAGTTCTTTAGAATTTAAGAGTTATAAAATGGAAAATCTTGAAAGGCAATGATTTGATCTCATTTTGCTGTGATTAAATAGGCAAATTCTCCAGGTGGAACTATTTTTTATCATTTAATAGAATTCTGAAAACTAGAAATCTGTTGCCATCAAACAATTGAAAACTGTGGCTTTCATACATTGTGCGAAATAAAAATGTCTGGGAATAAACCCAGAAGAGGCTTATTTCTGAGGAGACGTACGTATACAAGATTGCTCTATGTTATAAACAGCTAAACTCCACAAAATATAATATTGATATGTTAACCCATTGGAAAGATTTAAGGAGCTACAAATGCAATTTAATGAAATAAATGGCAATCTAAGATTGGAGCTTCTACTTTTACATTAACAAAAAGTTAGGTAAGTAGAATGGGATGATTGTATTTTAGATTTTAAAAAATCCCTTCTAATATTGTTTTTTCTTGATCTAATATGTTTTCCTGCTTCACAGATGCTATTTCCTTGTCACTCTGGTGTGTGTGTGTGTGTGTGTGTGTGTGTGTGTGTGTGAGAGAGAGAGAGATCTGGTGTTGTACATAGGCATCTGTTCCAAACCAAATTGATGCTAAAATAACAAAATGTGTCTTGCCATGTAACTTGTGTCCTTCTGTACTTCCATTATAGTGTTGCACACAAGTATGTAAGAGGGAGAACTTTGCATCATGAAGCACATTGCATCACTCCCTGTATCCCACTGAAATAAAAAGGCTCAATGTGTTTAAAAAATGATTGGGAAGAAATAAGTGTCTCTGTTTTAAGTGAAAAAACAAAAACATGAAGCTGATTTAAGGACTCAGTTCAGATGTGACTCTTACAACAACCACAACTGTTCTTCAGGCTGGTTTGAAAGTCTGAAAAAAAAATTGTCTGCTTTATTGAATAGCAGAGCGATGCTATGGACAGAAGCACTGCTTCAGAAAACATGGGTGTAATTTAAATAATCAAAAAGTTACAATTGAAAGGATTAAACCAACAGTATATCTAAGCATGGCAGAAGATCCTTTTATCTAAAATTAGACTTTGTGAAACTTGTCTTTTCTTTTTAAAATATCTCCCCTGGTAGTTGTTCTACTTTCTGCTTGAAATGACTAGTACCTAACCTTCTGGATGTTTCACATAAATAAATGATTAAATAAATAAATTGGAGTCAGTGTCAGAGTCATCAATCCTTTTAAAGGCGAGATTAAACTCTGCAGTGTGCAACTATAGAAGAAAACGCTTTATGTTGCTGGCTTAGTTAATGATGACTGAGAGAAACCATTAATTTGGTTGAGGAGTATTGGAATACAGGACCTCCTACAATGCTCACCAATTCCTTGCTTTGTGCAGCTGCTTTCTCAGCTGGGAGTTCTAAATCAGTACTGTGAGAACAGACAGAAATGACCATCATGCATTTTCTCATGGTGGCAATTTGCCTTTCAGGGATGGAAGCATACTGTTCAATTAACAATTTAGCCTCCTGTTCTCCTACTGACCAGCTCTTTCTCACTATAAGGTGTTCTGCTGAGATTGTGCTTTTATAAGGGAATCTTTTAATTTATTTTAGATAAAAAGATGAGTGAACAATTGGCTTATCAGATTATATTTATTTTCAGACTTATATGGCATACAATGGCTCTAGATGGCTCACAGCAATCTTTATAACATAGTTAAAAACATACCCTTCCCCCCTAGGCACCAGACCAAATATCCTGACAGTTCAATCGTTATAGCCCAATGTTTGGGTTATATTTTCACAGCCCTTTGGAAGACTGAAAGGCGGGGATTCTTCTGATTTTGGCTGGGAAGCTGTTCCAAAGGATTGGGGGAGCCATCAAGAAGGCACACCTCCAAGATCCCATTGGAGAGCAACATCTGTGAGAGGGCACTTAGAGCACAGATACCCTCAGGGTGAGGTGTCCTGCAAGTAACATGTCCCTATGCCATATACAGTAGCAGTGATGGCGAACCTTTTTCTTCTTGCGTGCCAAAAATGAGAGCGCGCATGCTGGCACCCCACCACCACGTGCGCCACACTGTGCATGCGCGCATCCCTGTGCATGCCCCCCCCGTTGGGCTGTTTTTTGCCCTCCGGAGGCTTCAGGAGGCTTCCCTGAAGCCTCCGGAGTGCGAAAAATGGCCCAACGGGCAAACAGGAACTCTGAACGTCCGGTTTGCCTGTTGGGCTGTTTTTCACGCTCCAGAGGCTTCAGGAGGCTTCCTGAAGCCTCCAGAGGGTGAAAAATGGCCCAATGGGCAAACCGGAAGTCCGTTTCTGAACTTCCGGTAGGCCTGTTGGGCCGTTTTTCACCCTCCCCCGGCTTCAGGGAAGCCTCCTGAAGCCTTTGGAGGGCGAAAATGGCCTTCCACAAGGCCGAAAATTAGCTGGCCAGCCCGCGCATGTGTACTGGAGCTGACATAGGGCAACACCTCGTGTGCCCTCATATATGGCTCCGCGTGCCACCTGTGGCACCCGTGCCATAGGTTCGCCATCACGGCCATATAGGCTTTAAAAGTGTTAACCAGCACCCTAAATTGCACCCAGAAAGCAACTGGAAGCCAGAGCAGCTCGTGCACAATGATGTTACTTGGGTGAACCATGTGCATACTGCTACATTCTGGACCATTTGCAGCCTGGTTTTCAAGGGCAGTCCAAGGTATATCACATTATAGTAATCCAAATGGGAGCTGACTATGGCATGAGTGACTGTGAGCAAGGCCTCCTGGTATATTCCTTAGGTTTCTATGAATCCCATTACGAAGCAGGCATACAATTTATAATTTTCTACAATACTGTTTACCGATTTAAATCTTGAGTTAAGTCTTGGGGGTCCATGTCTATGGTTTTTAAAGGGGGTCTTTAAAGGAGGTCCATGGTGATGAAAAGGTTGAGAACCTCTGCCCTTATTGTATTTCACTCGCAGAAAATCCACAATGGCTTCTGGTTGTTGTTTTTTCTGATCTATCTAGGATCAAATATCCTGGATTGATTCTCAATGATAAGGTTTTTCTTTAATATATTAATTCAGATTGTTTCTAACAGTTGGATCCCCCAAATCATAAGTCTCTGTTATGGATATCGCCACATCATTTGTTGTTCAAAAAAGTCTATGAGTTGTAACACAACATTTCTTAACATTTCTTTTCCAATTAGATATAATAAGTCCATTCCCCAATTTCCATCAATCTTCTAGAAAAAGTCAAGTTCATCATTGGTCAATAAATCCTATATAGCAGTGTTATGAAGAAGACATTACATTTTGAGAATAAATTCAGTTGGGTTCATACATGCTAAATCATCATTTTGTAAACACAGTGAGCTGAACAAATCAAATGACACATAATGCTAAATTGAGTGAACAATCCATGGCCTAAAATTCACAGATCGCTCCCAAATCTCTGTTTCTGGGGTCTGTAGACAAATCTATAGATTGCTGGGCTGAAATTGGACAGTGAATAACCCATCAGTAGAGACATGATTTCCTCTTTTTTGGGGTGGAAAAGTAAACAAAAGTGCTATTTTGTTTATTTCATTCAAAGTAGGTGCCATTGGACTCTAAACCAATTCTGAACAGTTCAAAATATAATACAGAACTAAACAAGGTGGGATGCACCCACCTTGCTCTGTACAGAAACATAGCCAGCAAAGGGCTTAATCCATCTTAACACAAGGCCTGGGGCAACAACCAGGTTTTCAAGATCTTATGGAACATCAACAGGGTGAGAACCACATTGATTTCATGATATCCACTAGTGACATCATTGAATCACCTGCTGCAGCTATACATAAATTAAAAAGGACATAAGGAACAATTAGGAATGATTAGGTAAACTAGATTCATGATCTTCTATAACTAATTTTGAATTCCAATCTACTTCTTGAATATTCATGGTTTTTTGTTCACCCTCTTCACTATATGAGAGGCATTGTAAGTAGATTGGAAATCTGTCTCTTTCTCTCTCTTTTTTTTACTGCTTTACTTATTGAGAGTAGCTTAAATACAGTTTGGCCAGAAGTGTACTTCATCCTTTCTCAACTCCAACATTTATGGAACAAAAAATAAAACATGTAAACCATTCCTTCTGGGTAAGAATTAACAATACCCCCTAATTGTATTCTTTCTTTAAACATATTGTTCATTGCATTTTAAATTTAAATGTGTTCAATTTACTTCACATTTGCTGTAATGTCCATTTCGTCAACTGATTTGAAAGTAATGATTTGATTATAGAATTACTATTTTTATTCTTCTATTGCAGGAATGCGGGCTGCTTCTTTGTGCTTTAATATGCCAGCCTCTATGTCCTATTTTTCTTAGAATGATATTCATGTCCCCAAAACACCTGATAAGCTGTACATAGATAACAAGGAAAATATGGGTGAAACCATCTCCCTAAATAACCACAGGGTTAGTCTTCAGTGCAGCTTAATTGGTTATTGCCATAGCTTTGGTTGCCTTAAGAATGTTTAGGCTGTTGCTTGTTAGATTTTAGGAGAATAAATTGATGTGCTTTTTTTGGTTCCTCCCTCTGTTTGGATGCAAGGACTGTTACTTACCAAAATGTTATCATCCATGCAGAAAAGGGAGATGTCAGTAAGCTGCCTGGGATATTAAACAAGAGCACTGGATGTTGTTGCAGCTCTCCTATATAAATCAGTGTTGTGCTTAACCTTCTGAACTTGATGCTAATATCTTAGGATAGGGGACTTCTGCCGAAAAATCTGCTCCCTTGTGGTTACAGCTTTGCCTTTTAGTAAAATGATGGTTTGTTCCTGAGACAGAGTGTTAAGGGTCTCAGTGATTTTTCCTTTCGGAAAAGGCTGCTTGCAAATCAGAGCTGAAATCAAGGGAGCATCGTCTGTGGATTGTACCATTAACAAAACAGGAATTTCTCGGCTTTGGCATATCTCTAGATTTTATATTTCATGCCATTCCCTGAGAATAAATTATAGGCAGCCAACTGTTAACAAAAAGTGTCAAAGGAGATCCTGTAGTATACATGTACTATAATTCTCATCTGTCTGGCGCACACTAATTTAGCCACCTGTTCCTGCCTCTATAGACTGCACAAATTAGATGGTCTCTGGAGAGTTTGTGCAGCTGATTGGTTCAACTTTGCTGCCAAGGCAACCATTTTCTCTCCGCTCTGTGATTTAGACACTGCTTTATAACTTGGTTTCGGTTGAAGGGGGAAAAAAAGTAGAACGGGAGAAAAATCTGTATCTAAACAGAAGTGATCTATGTTTAGTGAAGATTCACACTAGAGTTTTATTTCCTTGCAGAAAAATGCATAGCCTAAAGATGAGACCCATACAGTGAGAAGTCTTTCAAATAAGGGATGAGTGAAGAACAGGAGTGTATGCCAAGAGTATATACTGTATTACCAGCAGAGATACTCAATGTACAAAAGTCTACATGAAGCCATTATGTGATATTACCCACTTTTGGGGGGTTTAGTTTCACCAGTAGGCTGATTGTTATCCAATTACATCTTTCAGCCCAGGCTGGCCAAGTAAAGTACTGTTGAAGTCCTATCATGGTGGCAGAAGGCTGTGTGAGCCGGGACAGGCAGGAACCATTTATAGCTCAAGACTACCAAGTCTGAGTAGATATTAGGGTCACCTAAATCTGGGAGATTCTAACTTTAATCTTGGGCAAGGTTGCACTTCCTCATTCAAGGTGGTACAAAGTCTTTCTGGATCTACAGTTCCTGCTTGATTAATGGGTGACAATTGTGATCAAGAAGCCCCTTTAATAACTTCATCAGGTACACCAGTTTCACCCTTTCTGGAATTAGGAGACTCTTCAGACAGTCACTTCAAGCACCGTGACTGGACTTCAACAGTACCTTATTTGGACTGAATGATGTAATTGCAGTGTGCTCTAGGTGTGACCAGTGCTTATGTAAACATTAAACATTAAACATATATGATAGCCTCTAGCTGTTATATGGGGACAAGGAAGATTTAAGGTAAGTATGATGTTGTAACACTGAAACAGTACTGGGAAGGAGGAACTGGGAAGGATTTTTTAGGCCTCAGTAAGTGATGTCATTTAGTTGATTTAGCGATTGTGAAAGCTAAGCAGGAATGGCCTTAGTATGGAAAACTATCTGGAAATTTCAAGACTGTGGCTAGATTAAACTAGCTCTTTCATGAAAACTGCATGCATACAGGTAGTAGGAGTTGCCTTGACGTTGTCTTTAGCTTTTAAGAGCTCTTCCATACAATTTACAGTTAACATGTCATTGATATGTGACCTTAATTTTCATTTTGTTGGTCGCTTTAACAGCTGATTAATATGCATCCATTTGTCCCCAAAATACCAATAATGGACACAGCAGAAGCAATTGATGAAGCATTGAGATTGGATTATGGAGAATTTGTTTCAAATCTTTATATAATTATGAATTAGAATGGCCTCAGAACAACTGGTGTTATTCATTATTTATTTAATTTATATGGTAGCCCATTTTAGGAATGGGTTAGAAAGGTGGAGACCATGAGTTCAAGTCCTGCCTTAGCCATGAAAGCCAGCTGGGTGACTTTGGGCCAGTTACTTTTCTCAACCCAATCTGCCTCACAGGATTGTTATTGTGAGGATAATAGGAGGAGAAAGTTGTGCTGTATATATTCAACATCTTGAGTTATTTGTAAAAATAATAAAGCTGAGAATACAAAAAACACCCACAAAAATTGGCAACTGAGATAGAAACAGTAAAACTAACCTATACAATATAACTAACCTATACAATAAAACTAACAAATACGATGCAAGTATTTCAGTAATACTAAACTACAGGTTCCAAGGGACACCCCAATGTATATTTATACAGCCGATTGGCTGTTTTTCTATCAGTATGATCATATAAAGTAGATGCATACATACCCCAAACAGTTAATTATGTTTAGGTCCATGCTGTTTCATTTTTTACAAAGGCCCAAGGAAGGCTTGCTTGTGAAGAAAATCTAGTAACATTTGGCGCTATGAGGAAATCTGTTCTCTTGTTCTTAGGAAACCATGCTTTCTTCTACTGAACATGGTTGCTAGGGAAACCACCTTCTTTGTAAGAGTTCAAGGTAGCAGACTCACTCTCCCCTCATAAGTGTAGCTAGATATGCAATCTCCCAATTCAATATAATGCAACAGCTTACAGTGATACAGCTTACCAGAAATACTGTACTGTACAAGGCTTCTTCAATTTGTGTTGTGCTGTTTTAGTTATGTAGGAAATTTACATAGCCACTCTCCTTATATACTATAACTCTTAGCAGCTCATAGCAACAATAAAAACATAATAATAAAAAACCAACATCCCAAAACCAGCATCTCACGTTGTAAAGCAACACTCCACAATCATTGGGCCTAGATTCACCCCATCACAATTCTTGGGAGAAGAGACAGCTTTTTAAAGTACTCTGGAAGGACAGGGTCCTGATGGATTTCAAAGTGGAGGATATTCCACAGTGGGGGACCATTACTGAGAAGGTGTATTTCCTAAGTCCCCCTAGGTAACAACCTTTAAGGAAAGGGACCTAGAGCATGTCACCTTAGCTGACCTGGAAAATGGTTGCTTTCTGTCCTCTTTGTGAACAAAGATACATTTCTTCCATCTATGATTTCCTAATAATAGAAACTGGACCACATTATGCCAAAAGAATCAAGATTTTTTTCTTCATACTTCAACATCCATATGTTAAAAAGCTGCTGTTTCTCTACTGGAGCAAAATCATTCAGCATGTGGAGTTGTTACGATGTATTATACTGTGTTACAGGTAGTCCTCAACTTATGACTGCAATTGGGATTGGAATTTCCATCATAAGTCATGATGGTCATAAGTTGAGACCACCATGTGGCTGGACCCAATTTTACAACCGTTTTTAAAGTGATCGCTAAGTGAGTCACACAGTTGTAAGTGCATACTCATTTTCTTGAATGGGAAAATGCCAGAAAACAGCAAAAAAAACCATTGCAAATTGTGGTCATGTGTCCACAGGACATTGCAACCATTGTAAATGTGAGCTAGTTGTTCAGATGTGCAAAATGCAATCATGTGACCGTGGGATAGGAATGTGGCAACACTCTTTCCGTGGCTATCACAATTCTGAACAATCATTAAATGACTGGTCATAACCCAAGGATTACCTAGAGCAACGATTCTCAACCTGTGGGTCGCGACCCCTTTGGGGGTCGAACGACTGTTTCATAGGGGTCGCTGCGCGCGCTAGCCTGCCATCTTGGTGCCACCGTCAGCAGGCGTGAAATGCTCCCAGTTCGGGCGTGCCTGTGGGTCGCCAGACAGCCGGTAGCGACAGAAGCGGGAGACTTCGCCCGGACGCCGTCATTTGGGTTCTTTTACCCTCTGAGCATGCGCAGAATTCTTTGTGCATGCACAGAGGGTAAAAGAACCCAAATGGTGGCGGGTGGGCGAAGTCTCCCACTTCCGTCGCTACCAGCTGTCCGGCAACCCGCAGGCACGCCCGAACCGGGAGCATTTCACCCCTGGTGCCATGCCCCCTTTGTCATCTCATCGCGTGGGGGGCAGGGGCGGGGGTCACGGCGGCGGGGCAGGGGTCGCGGGGGGGTCGCGGCATTAGAAAGGTTGAGAACCACAGACCTAGAGTATATATTATTTTCATAAGGCTTATGAGATGCTTCAATTGAAACCCACTTTGAATGGTATATAATTTTAAGGGAGAATTATATGGGATGCACTGAGAGACAGTATTAAGAGATGTAAATGAGAGGAGGAGAGGAGATGAGATAACCCTACCATGGGTGATGAGGGACAGAATTTGTCTTCACTGAACTATTTCCCAGATTGTAGCCCATTTACTCTGGTCTATAAAGCTTAATTGGAACTAATTATTTAGTTTATTTGGTCTACCACACTTTTGAACTGACTTTTCCCAACAATTATTTAGACTGGGTTCTCTGTAAATTTGGTAGTTCATGTTCTCAAAGAAATATTTTTATTTTATTTCATATTTTTTGCATTTTAAACAAACTGTTTAAGCATAGAAGACAGAGAAAAATACAGATCCATTTCTTTAGTTGTCTGCAGAGTTGAAAGATTTAAGATGTCTAGTGATCTCACATTAAAAAAGTGGATGTCTACATGCCTAAAAACAGAGAGGAAGCTAGTCCTATGTATGTAAGACAGAAGAGATAGAATTGATTTAGATAAAAGAAAGGAAACATGCAGGGACAACTCATCCTATGCTTTTCTTAAACATCTTGACATGCTGTGATAGCTCATGCTGCTACTACTGATGTATATGGTATGTCTCAGTGTGTATACATTTTTTTGTGCATGCAAGTCACCAACCATATGCAGGAAAATAAATACGACAGAGGAAATCTGTTGGTTGGTAGTGTATGTTTTTCATGTGACAAAGAGGGATCAGTTTAATCCAATACAGTAACTTTTGGTTAATCATAAGGTCCCAGAGCTGTCGATTATATTGCAGTGGTGGTGTTGGTGGTGTCCCTGGAGATGCTTCTTTTTTGCATGAGCTCACATCACATGCCAGAATGACTTCATGCTTGGCAAATCTCATTTCAGGGGGTAGGGAAACGTCTGTCATTCCATTTGCATTGGCTTATCTGCATTGCACTGGGATTTCATAAAGTAAGCATTTTCTTTTCCATGTGTAAAGAAACTATGATTTTAGCTATATCAACAGCAATCACATAAGAATGCAAAAGAGCAGAGAGTTTCATCCTTATCGGCTTTCATTTATTCATGTCCTGCAATTCCCTTCTGGACAGAAAAAAACAAGAGCACTCTTAGGCACGCAAACATATATAAGGATACTTCTGTGTGTGTGTGTGTGTGTGTGTGTGTGTGTGTGTGTGTATCCCCTCTCTTTATCATTAATGAAATATCAGAACACAGTAAGAATAATCAACACTTGAAATATTACTTAGAGCATTAAAAATTGTAGCCAGAAGAACAAAGCAAAACTAAAACAGCAGAAAATCTGGATTCAAACAAGAAAGATTTAAAACCTTCAGAAGTAAGAAAGTCAGAAGAAGATTCCATTTCAGATGGCAGTTGCATAAGCAAAAGCTGCTTGGCATATTTTTCAGAGAATGAAAAATTCATAATAAAGGACTAAGTCAATTATGTGCCATTGAAGGTTTAAATTTGATTTTTAATATGCCTAATTGGATTCTTGGGAAATAGTTGTTCTAAACCTGAAAAATTATTTTATTTATTTATTTATATTTTCTATTTCTAAACCACCCATCTCCCGCACAGAGGGGCTGGTATAAATGACTGAACTGTCCATGAGACTATCCATGCAATTGTCTATTGTGCCTTACATTCCATTTCTGTATTGTGGAAAGATATACCGCATTTTTCGGAGTATAAGATGCACCTTCCCCCCCCCTAAAAGAGGGTGGAAATGTTGGTGCATCTTATACACTGAATACAGCCATTTTTGGCCTCCCGAAGCCCCGCCCCCGCATCTGATTTTTGCAAAAAATGGGCCCGTTTTTCGCAAAAACGGGGTGCACAGAGGGTTTGGGAGGCCTGCAGAGTGCTTCTGCGGGCTGGGGAAAGGCAAAAATGCCCCCGTTTTTGCAAAACAATGGGCAAAAAACGGGCCGTTTTTCACAAAAACAGGGGCATTTTGGCCTTCCCCCAGCCCCCAGAAGCACTCTACAGGCCTCCCAAACCCTCTGTGTGCCCCGTTTTTCGCAAAAACAGGTGAAAAATGGGCCCATTTTTGCGAAAAACTGGGCGCACAGAGGGTTTGGGAAGCCTGCACAGTGCTCCTGGGGGCCGGGGAGGACAAAAACTTTTTTTTCTTACTTACCTCTTCGAAATCTTGGTGTGTCTTATACAACGGTGCATCTTATAGTCCAAAAAATATGGTAGTTACCTTAAGTATGTTTGCTTGTTTCTTATTATATGTTCCTTTAATTGCTGAGAGTCGGTCCAATAATAAACAATAGTAAGCAATATTACAGGCAGCGAGAAAAACCAGATCATCTTGATTTATTTTATTTTATTTATTTTATTTTATTTAATTATTTCAACAAGCATGTATTAGATAACAGATATAAGTATAAACATAACTATGAATACATGAAATGGATACGAATAAAAGGGAACATTAGGACAGGGATGGTAGGCACGCTGGTGCGCTTATGCGAGCCCCTTAAAGACCTCTTAGGAATGGGGTGAGGTCGACAGTAGACAGTCTAAGGGTAAAGTTTTGGGGGTTTGGGGAAGAAACCACAGAGTCAGGTAGTGCATTCCAGGCATTAACGACTCTGTTACTGAAGTCATATTTTTTGCAATCAAGTTTGGTGCAGTTTACCATAAGTTTGTATCTATTATGTGCTGGTCAGAGGTGGGTTCCTACCAGTTATAACCGGTTCTTTAGAACCGTTAGTAACTTGGCGATGATGTCACAGAACTAGTTCTGTCGGTGTCTCCGTGGGCACCGCCATCTTGGATTTTTTTTGCTTTTTTGCGCAGAAGCTATTTTTTGATTGCTGCGTGTGCGCACGCGCACCCGGCGCAACCCTGAGCAAACTGGCAGCAAAAGGATCCAGAACCCACCCCTGT
>QLTV01003776.1:1243904-1262638 GCA_003457575.1 Thermophis baileyi
CTATGACTATCACTAAGTGTTGTATCTTATGATTCTTGATGAATGTATTTTTTTTCTTTTTTCTTTTCCCCCCCTTTTATGTACACTGAGAGCATATGCACCAAAGACAAATTCCTTGTGTTTCCTATCACACCTGGCCAATAAAGAATTCTATTCTATTCTATTCTATTCTATTCTATTCTATTCTATTCTATTCTATTCTATTCTATTCTATTCTATTCCATTCCATTCCATTCCATTCCATTCCATTCCATTCCATTCCATTCTATTCTATCTCTAACCTACACTGGAAAATCTATTGTTTTAGATATTCCAGAGTAATATTCAATATATAATGCTCAATAAGCCATTTTTAAACTGTTTTTTTCAAGATTAATTTATTTTCGCAGGCAGCCCTGGAGAATATGGCAAGCATGCAAATACCAACAGTTAACTATATTCACTGAAGGGAATAGTTATATTTGTTTACGCAGCAGCAATAACTACAGCTGCTAATGCATAGAAAACAGGGATGATTTTCCAACAGCATGCGACAGCTGGTTAATTATACCGAATGGTAGTTCACAGCTAAACACAGAAATCAGATGAGGTTAGCCACAGCAGAGCAGGCAGGAGGTTTAATACACATTAATCTTTATCCACTAATGAATGAAGTTCTACCTACCTTTGATTTGTGGCTCTGACAGGCCATGCAAAGGCCACATGTCATCCTTGGCTTGGGGGAAAAAAAAGATTGCTTATCTCTGACAAATACTCTTTGAAAGCTGGAGGAGTATTTGCTTGCTATTAATGATGGTGATTAATGATAAAGGCATCTCTGAAGAAAGTAAGTTTGCTTCCATTCACTGGCTTTTGCCTTCAGAAAGGTTAACTAATTCCACATATTTTCTCTTTTCAGTTGATTTGTAAGAAATAATCCTATATTGTTGTATGCAAATTGCTATTATACCTAAGATATCACAATACAAAATTTTGCAGAGATCTATTAAATGAGGCATTTGCAATTCTGCCCTGCCTGGATGTTTTAGACCACAACTTCAATAGTTTTAATGTGGTTAATAGCCAAGAATTATGGGAATTATAATCCAAACAGATGGATACTCCATGAGGGCAAATCAATCATTTCCAATCCCTGTCATTCTCGCATGAGTTCATTTGTTCATAAGGACAGTTCCTCACAGCCAGGTTAATGTCCACGTTTCCTATTCCTGAGAAAAATATACTGATGCAAACAGAGTGGTTTCATTCAGAGGCCCTACAAGCTACTGTGTTGATTTAAAAAAAAAATATGTCAGCAATTTACCAGTTCTGATCCAGTTCTGATTTTATTCTAAGATTTCTCAATTCATAAAGTATCTGTGAAAGCACAGTTATCACACTGTATACAGCATAATGAATTATGCTGCTCAGAATCACAGAATCCAGTGAGATGGGCACCATATAAATTTCATCAATAAATAAAATAAATTTAAAATTATAAAGTTACATTTTTCTTCATCATGTTATCTTCTTGATGAAGAGTTTCTCCTATCCTCATGTAACCTGATATTATGACATGACTATAGTCTATTGTAGTTAAACTTTGCAAGCTTTGGGGGATAAAAAGTCTCCGGTAAGATCAGTATAATTAACTCTTTCCCAATTTTATTTCATCTTAATTTTTTATATGTGTCTGATGTGTTCTGCCTTCAATTAGCCATGTTTAGCCATATGCTCAATTTTCCCTGGAAAATTAACATTTAAGATGTCTCCAAGTGTTTCATGGTCTGCTGCAGTTCTATCAAGACTAAATTTTATCATCTAAAAATGAATAATTGATAAAAGAGGTTGAAATATCTCTAGTGCTTAGTTTCACACTGAGATTGCTCTAATACATCAATAGTTGGTTTGCAATTACTTTACTTTTGAAGTTGGACCACTGCTTCACACAATATATATGACCAATATATAACACTCATGAATGTTAAGACAATCCCCTAAAAGGTTTTAGTCATTCAATCCATTCAAAGAAACTGACTTGATTTTTTAATTAAACAATGTAAAGCAGAAACAATGAACAACAACAAAAAACCTCCATATGTTGAATATAAAGTCAATTAACCCTTTTTCTGAGAATTTTGAAGATAACTGATGTAAACCTATTGCCATCTGTTATTGACTGCATTTCCTTATCTTCATAATGCAATTTTTTTCTAAATGAGCCAGCTTTAGTTTTTTTCCAATGGTGACAGATGTAAGATCTGAAGTTAACATGGTCTTAAAAGATTCAGTGTCAAGTGAACTTTCATCACAGCTGTGTCATATATTCACATTTATGCTTGGTCATGTTCAGCGGATGGCTTTGCATCTATATCCTTGGATTTTTGTGTCTCAGGAATTGTGTTCCCCCTCTTCGAACACCAAAGGGTTTGTGTCTTTTTCTGTGTTGCATTTTGTATGTCCCCTCATGAGTCGGTTTTGACTCCTGGTGACTCCTTGCATAAATCCCTGCAGTTTTCTTTGCAATATTTTCAGAAGTGGTTTGCCCTTGCCTTTTTCCTAGGCTGAGACAATTGACTGGCCCAATATCATCCAGCAGGCTTTGTGCCTAAGGCAGGACTAGAACTTACATTCTCCCAGTTTCTAGCCTGCTGCTTTAACCATTACACTAAGGCACCTCTCTGCCAAAGATATTAATGAACATAAAGCTGCTTGTTTGCCTATACTTTTCTCTCTATTGTCCAAGACTGATAATAATGAAATACCATATGCAAATAAAAGTATTTGAGGGTTTACCTGCCAAAATTAGGCTGTATCAAATGTCATCATATTAATATATCGGTGAACTAGCTGACTATAGGAAGAAGACCTGCAAACTATCAATTTTAGATTTCCTGTTTTATTTATTCATCAAGCAATGGGAAAAACATATTACTTTCCCCTGCGTAGTTGGCTGGGTGGGTCTGGTGAGTGGGTACTATACTCCATGAGCTGCGGGAACTGGCTTCCATAAGAGCTGCTACCTCCATAATATCTCACCAATACTTCACAAAATGCACTAGTCTGAAGTGCATCTAATTCGATGTTGTATCAAGTGTCAGATTTTAAAATAGTAAAGAGGTGTACTGCCAGGTGTACAATACAATAAGAATAAACTGATGTTTCTGCTGGCAAGAGTTTGTACTTCTGACTGTTTTTAGCAGCTATATTTTGCCAACTACTACTCCATTTTGCTTATTTCACTTCTACGTCTGGATTCTACTCCTCATGAGAGTCAAAACTAGACTTGACTTGGTTACTCAACACAGCTTCACAACCTTGGTCACCTCTGCCAACAGCAGACCACTCACTTGCAGAAGAACTATCAAATAAGTAGAAATGTCTAATAACAAATTTGTGTCATTCTCGCTAATATGCTCCACCCACATATGTCTGTGTTCCAGTCAATCTGGCCAGTTACAAGGGTTCTGAGTGAAGCAGGAAGGAATTCTTGAGAGTCTTGCATCCTGTACACCTGTCACTGGTCTGTTATTATTCTTTATTGCTAGATTTATAAGACCACTCAACTTAAACAATGTGGCAGCATACAACAATGAAAAAGAAAGAAAGAAAAAGAAAGAAAGAAAGAAAGAAAGGAGGGAGGGAGGGAGGGAGGGAGGAAGGAAGGAAGGAAGGAAGGAAGGAAGGAAGGGAGGGAGGAAGGAAAAAACTAGAAATTCCACCCTCCAAATTTAAAGTATATACAATATATTCATATAAAGTACAAAATATAAAATGACAATCAAGTGCCATAACTGAATGATCAAAAAGGGACTCCACTAAAATGACCCAGATCTTAATGACTTTTCTAAAGGAAAGCAGAGTTGGGCTATTTTGGGACCAATCTGCATAATACCTGTCCAAAATGACCATAGAAAACCAGTGCCCAGCAGCTTAGAATAAGAAAAGAAAAAAAAAGGCCAGTAACAGTTGGGAGATTTCAGCCTCTGACCATGTCATCATCAACAAAACATCTCAGAGCATGTTCATGGCCAGAAAATGCTAAAGTCAAAAGAGTTAAATACAATTTAGCTATTCTGCAGTAGGATGAAAATGAGATATAGATAATCATGAGAATATCACATTTGAATGATTTGTGGAGTATTTTTTATGCCATAATAAGAAGGATATTAGGATTAGTTGTAGAGCAATTCTATCTCCCTTTCTTGTTAATTACTGTACTGTCTTTTCAGCAATACATATTCATATGAATTGAAAATGCACCTTTTTGTATCTGTGTTTCATTTTAGGTGATACTTTGTAGAACAAATATGGGTAGATTTCCAAGTTTGGTAAAATATCTGACATATAATTTGTTTGTTTGTTTGTTTGTTTGTTTGTTTGTTTGTTTGTTTGTTTGAATGAATGAATGAATGAAGCAGGAAACTGACTCAATTTGAATCGGTCAAATCAGGCCTGTAACAAAGGAACTCATTGATTGGTGGAATTTTGAGGTTTAAAATAACCAATATATGTGTTAGCTTAGCAATACTTCCTCAAATAGAAATTAAAATCTTATAAGCTATCATGTAGCATATCAGAGACAGTGTGTTTTGTTTGATACATTACTTTTTTACATGCAGGAAGTTATTTTTTCTTTTAATGGCAAGGAGTATTTACATACTACAATAATATTAAGTACAGATAAGAATACTTGTAACTTTTTTGGTTACATGTAAAATAATTTTGCAGAGACTTCTAATTCTTGAACACCCGAGAGGATCATGAATAAATATTAATAATACACAGTACTTTTGAATGTGCTTTATTTTAGATAGATAGATAGATAGATAGATAGATAGATAGATAGATAGATAGATAGATAGATAGATAGATAGATAGATAGATAGATAGATAGATAGATAGATAGCCACACTGTAGAGGATAGGTAAACATTTTATTACCCCATTATTTTCACCATGTACCTGGCAATAAATTCAATTTAACTTGATATGGCTTATTTCTGAACAGCAAATGTGCTATTCAGCCCACTTAGAGAGGGCTGTAAAGCACTGTAAAGGGGTATATAAGTCTAAGTGCTATTGCTATTGCTATTGCTATTGCTATTGCTATTGCTATTCTCCTGGTGTAAAGAAATATGGAACTGACTGGATCACAGCACTCTTGCTAAGAGGGCTGCATGATAAAGAGGAAGATTGAGTGGGCGATTTTTAATAATTCTGGGCCCTGGGGTTTCCTTACAAGGCCATTAGAATAATGCTTTCATTTAGGGATGGTTTAGTCTACCAGGACTTCTATATAGTATAAGATTCAACTAATTATATGGTCATGATAAGTAATTGAATGAATGGGATTCAATACATCTTATAATAGGGTCTGTATTCATGTGATAAATGCTGTGATTTTACTGGTATTATTTTGAGATCTTCCCTCTCTCTCTCTGTCTCTGTCTCTGTCTCTGTCTCTGTCTCTGTCTCTGTCTCTCTCTCTCTCTCTCTCTCTCACACACACACACACACACACATCTATCTTTTCTGCCATAGATTTAAATCATGAATCTTCCAATATGTATGCTGTTGTGCCTTACTGTGAGCCAAACAGTATTTTAGGAAGTGGCAGATTACAATTCCCAGCACATCTCAATTGGCCATACTGGCTTGAACACCTAGATTAAATTCTAATTCTAACGTCTATAGGGCTATGAGTCTTTTTATGAATCTATGCAGGCCTTAGTATGAATCCATCCCCTGTCAGTGGCAATTGATTAGTTTTCTGTCTGTAATGGTCTTAGTGGGTGTAATGCAATGTCTGGAATGTGAATGAGAGCATTCCATGGGTTAAGCAATAGGCTTCTCAGGTGTATTGGCATTACAATTCCTGGGATTCTCAACTAGTGTAGCCATTGTACTTCACATCTAGAAGTGATCAAGTTGGAGAAAGCTGTCATAAAATATGTGAATTCAGTTAATGAGAATAGGAGCCAAGCAAGCAACGAATCCTGTGCATCAGATATGCCACCAAAGTAGATGAGGCAATTCCACTTTTATCGTTTTTGTGATCTTAGAAACTTTGATTAAAGGGGGAAACCAAAGCCACACATTAGCAAGGCTCTAAAATGCTTCTCCACAGTTTACTCCTAGCATTTATATTCCACCTTTCTTTGGGAGTTATAATATCTTGTTGTTTTCTTTTTTATTTTAACATAATTTAATGTAAATGGACATATCCAATAAGCTCCATCTTTAATAAAACAAACTTCCATAAAGCAAAACAGTAATGAGAATGTAATAGTTAAAATGGAGTTAATTGATAGAAACAGTCTAAGAGCACTCTGGTTCTGAAGCAGCTGTTACTCTACAAATTCCCAAGTGAATAGCATGTCTTCAGTTGTGGTTTTAAACAAAATAATGTGAGGGCCAACTGTATTTCCCCTGAGAGAGTTTTCTAGATTCATGTTGCTGTCACTAAGAAACTCCTGCTTCTTTTTATGGCTCTGCTGTATAACCTTAGTGGGCACTCTAGTGGGGGTTCCCCAGCTGATACTGGATTGCCATCATGGATTCACTCACATTTGGGGATGCAGTTTTTAATTATTCGTATTCTCTGCCCTTTAA
Source organism: Thermophis baileyi (assembly GCA_003457575.1). Classification (NCBI taxonomy): domain Eukaryota; kingdom Metazoa; phylum Chordata; class Lepidosauria; order Squamata; family Dipsadidae; genus Thermophis; species Thermophis baileyi. Next base: position 1,250,498 of record QLTV01003776.1, read on the forward strand.
TCATTGAAGAGTTAATTGTTAAATATTTTCTGATGAGTTTTTTCCACCACAATAAACCTATGAGATAGCTTGGACTGAAAGTGTGTGATACTTTATGGGTTTTGGTACTGAATGGAGATGAACATTTAGAAAGAATTTTTGCTCCTCCTTCTGGGAAAAAGTCTTACAATGGTTATTACAAACAAAGTACCAAAATATGTCTCCTACACATTTCTCTATCATGGAAGAAGTGATCCTTTAAGCCAGTGGTTCTCAACCTTCCTAATGCCGTGACCCCCGCCTCGCCGCCACGACCTCCGCCCCGCCCCCTCCCCCCCCTGGCCCATTGCCAGTCACCAAGATGGCGGGCTAGTGATGAGATGACAAAGGGGGTGTGGCACCAAGATGGCGGGCTAGCACGCGCTTAGCCCTGTAAAAGGGTTGTTCGATCCCCAAAGGGGTCGCGACCCACAGGTTGAGAACCACTGCTTTAAGCAGACATGAATTGTTGCTTTTTCACAAACTGACTTGGAGTCTGCTTAGCTAAGGCTAACACCCAGGCTTTCTCATTTAGATATGTGAAAGAGCCAGATGAATAAAGGCAATATTTATTGATTGATAATTTACAATGATGTACATATCTACTTTGTGAGCTGGTCATTCCTAATGTCCAGCCAAATGATAAAGATCTGATATGGTTACATTCTTTCTTACTGCTCTATCTGACATTCTGAAGGAAGCCTTGGAAAATAAGTTTAGAAATGAGTTTGATTTTGTAGATTTTATTTTTCTGTGGAGTTGCCATTAGTATCATATTAATATATTTCTAATTCTTTGGTATTTTTTTTAAATGCTGCCTAGTTAACATATAACAAAGAACTGCCTGTCCTCCCCCTCTTTTTTTTTTTTTTAAAGAGCCACATGATTTGTTTTATCGACAATAAATGTCATGGATATCTGTAGTCATTGCACAATTTCCAGGAAAAGAACCTTTAGAAAAGAAAGCCACAACAGGAATGGATAATTAAGAGGGAAAAATCTGTGTTGTGTCTGCTCCTTTTTTATCTTTTTGCAAAGCTGCCAGACATCATTGCTTTACCATTCCTCTGGGATACTTTCCCCAGTGTAATACCTTTTATAAAGCTGCAAAGAAATATGGATTTAGATTCATAATGCTATCATTCACCTGAGCATCCTTTTTGGAAGTAGGCTTCATGGCCCAGCCTACTTGATACCTCTATAGGGACCCAAATTTCCTTTCTCCTTTCTCTAAAGGTCTACAGCATATGCTGGTAATATTACCTTAGTGTACTATATACTTACACAACAAAGTACACATGATTTTGATGTTAGTATCTTTGACTATAACGCAGATTTTATGCTTTTGGCAGTAAACCAATGAGAGCTCTTGGTAATTCATAGCATAATATGTTTAATAATAAATACCAGGGGTGAAATGCTCCTGGTTCGGGTGTGCCTGCCGGTCGTCGGCAAGCCAGTAGTGACGGCAGCGCTAGGCTTCGCCCACCCGCCCGGACGTCGCCATTTGGGTTCTTTTACCCTCTGCGCATGCGCAAAGCGTTCTGCGCATGCGCAGAGGGTAAAAGAACCCAAATGGCGGCATCTGGGCGGGTGGGCAAAGCCTAGCGCTGCCGTCACTACCGGCTCTACAACGACCGGCAGGCACGCCCGAACCGGGAACATTTCACCCCTGATAAATACACATTGATAAGTGGCATGAATTTATTACATGTGTATGTACTGCTTTTTTGTGCCCCATTTTCAAAAGATGAGAGTTTGCAAAATGGTTACAAATGTTATTTTACTTGAAATTTAGTCACTGGAGATTTATGATGGCATATGATACAAGTTATGATACAAGTTTTCTTTCTATTCTCAGTTGAGAATAAGATGGAGGCTCATCATTTTAATAACAAGAGACCTAAAGAACACTCTTAAATAGTTCTATAGTTTTCAGCCCTTCAAAGTGGACCACACTAGGAATCCAATGTCAGGTAGATGAGTACTACTTTTACTATTGTGACAGAATTTTGTAAATCTGTCCACTTCCTCAAGTTCAATAGGTCCAACCCATTCTTAGATAACAGGGAAAGATTTCTCCTAGGCATCTTCACTGGACCTGAAACCAGGGGTGGGATTGAAAAATTTTAGCAACCGGTTCTCTGCCCGATTGCTGGGTGGGCGTGGCCATGGGGGCATGGCTTACTCGGCCTCCTACAACATGGCAGGGGGGGCGTTTTCACCTTCCCCAGGCTCCGGAGGCTTTCCTGGAGCCTCCGGGAGGGTGAAAATGGCCTGCCCTGGGCTCCGGAGGCCCTCCAAAGGCTGGAAACGGGCCCGTTTTGGACTTCCGGTACTTATGGTAGGTCCATTTTTCGCCCTCCCCAGGCTCCGGAGGCTTTCCTCAAGCCTCCGGGAGAGCGAAAATGGCCTCCCCCGGGCTCCGGAGGCCCTCTGGAGACTGGAAACAGGCCCATTTCAGGACTTCCGGTACTTCCGGTAGGCCCATTTTTCACCTTCCCAGAGCCTCTGCACTTACCTCGCATCCAAAACGGGCTGCGTGGAGACTCCTGGGAGGAGAGGGGCAGGGTGGGCGGGGTCAGCCAGTCCTTGCAACTACCGGTTCAGCGAACCAGATGTAAAATTAATATCCGGTTCGCCCGAACCGGTCCAAACCGGCTGAATCCCACCCCTGCCTGAAACCAAGTGAGAATGATTTTGAGCATTTTATCTGACAGATGCCGAAATGATAAGGAACTATGGTAAAAGCATTGCGCTGTACTTGATGATTACCAGTGCAGTAGAAAGAAAGCCTTCCTCCAACTCTGGAGGGAAAAGCCTCTATTTAAGGAATGCATATTGAGAATAGGATGTTCCTCTTTGTACCAAAGACACCAACACATATCCTCTTCCAGTTATCTTTAGGTGTGACTTTATCCCAATAATCTGCTACTTTCTGGTAACTTAGAAGAGACTATACAGGTGGGCCTTATTGATGTAGAGACAAGGATGTTTAGATAGGAATAAGTGTCACAAAATGGAGAAAAGCAAAATTAGCCCCAGCATTAGGAGTGCATTCCCTTCCTTTCTGCTTTACTCCTAGAAGTAAAAATTTTTTAAAAAATGTGGTTACATCTGAGGATACTTTTAACATATTGTCTATGATACTGGATATCCTTGGCCTTACTGCATTATTCCTGTTTATCTCAGGGGAGTGTGCAGGAATGCATTGCACTCTGCAGGTTTCTTTATTGAGGCTATGCAGTGCCTAATTTGAATGATAAAAAAAAAGAAAGAAAAAAAAAGATTTGGTGTGTGTATGGGAGGGGGGCATGAGCACGGCATTTCTCTTAAAGCAGATACAGTACATCTGGTTTGAGTTATTTCTGGATATTTTCACTTGGGATAAAAGGTTGACTTTGAAATCTAGAGACTTGCTGTAAATCAGTGTAGGCAAATACTGAATTGGAAGACTCAATGGCCAGGCTCATTACACACATTTCAAATGGTTTCAGGAAGAATATAGGCAAGACTCCACTTGAGATTGCCTGTATGTAAAGTAGACCCCATTGCCAAAACAAACTTTATAGCGAGATGTAATTAGACTCGTGCAGGATTCATCAATTATTTTGGGAAATACATTATTGATTCATGTACTGTAACATATCCTTTTTATATTTCCCATCCCAAGATGGCTCTTTGGAAACCCAGGATAAACTTTTTATTTTGCTACAGTAATCAGTTGCTCCATTGGGGAGCTGCTGCTGAATATGAGACACTTTCTGAATAGCAAAGTAAATACACATGCTGCAGGAAGTAATGTGTGCCTAGTAAAAAGAGACTATAAAATTTGAAAGTTAATAGTTTTAATGTTTTAACATTTTTAATTATATTTGACATTTCTAATGTTACAGTTGATGAAAGGTCAGACTCAGAAAAGTCTGGAATTTCTTATAATGTTAACATACATTCATGAATGAATGTGAAGTTCTGTTAAGCTTTGTTGGTCATAGGATTCAGTCATTGGAAGAAGCAAGAACAGCAATGCTCTCAGGCATGTTATGCCTGTCTCAGATATAAAGGAGCAGAATAAGAAATGATATTGATTGTTCTATCCATATTATGTGTTATGCATATGAAAATGTGGGACACAGACTCAGAGAAGCTGCTCACATTGCAGGGGTGAAATGCTCCCGGTTCAGGCGTGCCTGCCGGTGGTCGGAGAGCCGGTAGCGACAGTAGCGTGAGGCTTCACCCACCCGCCCGGACGCTACCATTTGGGGTTTTTTACCCTCTGCGCATGCGCAGAACGCTTTGCGCATGCACAGAGGGTAAAAAAACCCAAATGGTGGCGTCCGGGTGGGTGGGCGAAGCCTCGCGCTGCCGTCGCTACCGGCTCTCCGACCACCGGCAAGCACACCTGAACCGGGAGCATTTCACCCCTGTCACATTGTATACTGAGCACAAACAGGAGAAGAAACAGACAATCGAAGTAACTTGAAGACAGGTCAAGAGAAGGCAAGCAGAGCAGATGATCTTCATTCTTCTTGTGAAGCAGGAGAAAAAAGAGGAACATAAGCTAGAATCCCAAGATTAAGTTTGCAGAGATGCCTAGGATCTGAAGATCAAAGCCTAGACAACTATATGGGTGCCATGGAAAGATTTATCAGAGCTTCCAGAGGTTTTCAGAAGTGGGCAATGATTATAAATACCCATACATGAGCAAAATTGTAAGAAATTCCAAGAAATCCCTGAAAAAATCCAAAACAAGGAGATAAGAACAGTGTTGTTGCCAATCCAAAGTTCCTAATATCTGAAAAGCAGTTGACAAGCAATTTCCAAAAGTGATTAGAAAGAAAGTATGCAAACTTAGTATCCTTTCAAAAGTGCCAATCATGGTTTGAGCAAGATGGCTGAATCCTCATCCCTCAGCGCTCTAAATTCACTGGAGATCGCTGCCTTAGGGTCTTCTTGTGAGAAGCAACTATCTGGATCTCAAGTCCTCTCCTTGTCTGGAGAAGAATTTTTGAAGGCTGGTCTACTGACTGGTTCTTTGTCCTGCTAGGGTAATTTCATGAAGCTGTCTTCAGTTCTCTAGTTCTTCCCCAGAAGTCCAAGAAAGATGGATCTCCAGATGATCCTTTCCCTAGGGCTCCTTAAAATATGGGATACCATACTGGAGTTGGTTCAGAGATGGGTTCCTCCCGGTTCGGACCAGTTCTATAGAACCGGTAGGAACTTGGCGGCCTGGGTCGCTAGAACCGGCAGCGACCCAGGCCTGCCATGTCCCCGAACCGGTTCTTTCGGCAGCGGCGTAGGTGCTGCCATCTTGTTTTTTGCTTCTGCGCATGCGCAGAAGCTTTTTTTAAGCACTGCGCATGCGCAAACCGTGAAGTGCCCACGTGCCCACGCACCGCGTCACTGAGCGAACCGGCAGTGAAGAAAAGCAGAACCCACCTGAGTTGGTTGGAGATGTAATTAGTCCAATATAGTATAGGTTTAAATTTGACACATTTAAGCTTGGATTGGATTTAATCAGTTTGTTTATATTGGTATATAAGCTACAAAACCCACAAAATTTGTCAATTGTAGAGTAATGCAGTTTCTCTTTTTTCTGAGAGAATACGTATATTACAACCTCCCCATTGCAGAATTTTGCTCACTAGACTGGGGAGGAAGATGGGAACAGGACCAAGAAGGCAAGCCAATAGGAACCATCTCACCCCTTCCATATCCTGCTTGTTCTAAATTTCTCATTGTCTCTATGTCACTTTTTGATTCTCTCTTAGTTACACATGTCCTAGTTGCCTGGTGCTTGGAAAAAAAGTTGATACATCTGCTCCAAGCACTTATCGATGTCTCATGTGGCCAGGCTCCTGGCATCAACTCTTCCATTATTGACTGTTTACATTAAGTAACAGTGTCTGCCTGCCCATCTGGATTTCCTGCCTGTTAAATTATTTCACCCTGCTTCTTCTCTCCTGCAAGTGTACTGGGGACCGAGCTGACATAATTAAAATGGCAGCATGAGTGAGTTCAGATTTGTAGCCTCTGAGTACTTAACACCTCTGCCAGGCTTCTATCATAGCTTCCATCAATCCTTGGGCAAGCATTGTGGGCAACAACAGCAGAAGGCAGCTATGGTGTGGCCTGTGGCTTTTGGCTCAATATATTAGCATCTAACAACAGGTTTATCTTTCTAATTTGTTCCTCTGAACACCGATTTTCTGGGATCTAAAGTACATTGACATAGCAGGAAGGATATGCCAGTTTACCAGACTCCTCCCTGGAATCTCTAACTTCATACATCTTCTACCTGAGTTCTAGGTGCAAAGTGGTTATTCTCTCTGTTCAAAATTGTTTGAAGCTGAGCTTGTAGCTATACTGCCATTGTCTGCTCTTTGGTGGGGAAGTTTGTCTTCCCAGGAATAAACTTTTAAATGAATGGTTTCAGTTACAAGGCCCAAGAACTTTTTGACTGTATGACACTGTGCTATAAACCCTACATTAGAATATATATAAGAAAAAGATTTTTATTTTCATAAACGCAATCTGATTTGAGAAAACAGATTTAACTACCAGATAAATTTAAAAAAAAACAACGAAACAAATAAAGAATCCATTTATATTACTAAATAAACAAAGCCCAGGAGACTCGTGATTTCTATTTTTTCCTTAGGCGCAAAGCCAGCTGGGTGACCTTGGATCAGTCACTTTCTCTTGACTCTAGGAAAGAGGCAATGGCAATGATAGGCAATCACCAGGAATCAACAATGATTCAAAGATATGCACACACAAATTCTTCTGTTCTTTCCCTTTGGGATCTAGTTGTCCAAAGGCTTTGGGGTATGGGGTCAGACTCTTTTAAAAAAATTATTTTCTTAAAATGTCTACTTCCAAAGGGGGCTCCTGAATCAAAATTCACCAGAAAAAAAAAGAGAGAAAGAAATTCCCAATTTCCTTTCCTCCTCTCACTTTGCCTCTCATTGGAGAGGACAGTGGCTGTGCTTTGAAATACCTAAAAATCTCCTAGCTAGCCATCAGGCAATTCAAAATTAATAGTCTTTGTTTACTATGGCAGATATTATGTCCCATGCAATACACATTAGTAAAAATGATATATGGTATGAATAGATCCTCAGGCATAGTTCCTTTCTTTTATTAATTATCTTTTTATGCCTTATGACAGTGGGCTTACCCATGTTTTGTGTAAGAAAGAGTAGCTAAAGAGCTAGGCCAGTTTGCCAACTCAGCAGGATTTTCATTTGAAATAAAAGAGTTCCTTATAAGGATTGGAATTTGGCCACATCCCCAGGTTTCCTAGAGGCAACTCTTCAAAGTATCCCCTAATATTGCAATGAAGATGTTTTTCTCTGGGTCTGGCTGATTTGAAAAGTAGCCTTAGATTGATACAGCAGTGAATTGAATCATTTTGCAATTGTGAAGTAAATAGGGTTCAGCTTTGAGCCAATCTGCCGTGAGGCAGAGGGAGCTTACCTGTCCCTATAAATCCTTAATTTGTATGTTTTCTTCTTTGAAAGGAACTGTGGAAAAGGTTTTCTAAAAAATGTAATGCTTGCTAGAGACAATGGTAAGCAGCTATGCCCTAAGAGTGTCCTTGCATTCCTCTGTTTTCCCATAGCTTTGCACACAGAAAGGCCTACAGTATCTTAGACGTGAAGAAGCCTAGATATATTATTGATATAAGCAACACAATAGATTATTGCAGTGACAGTGAGGTATTGTATCTGAAGAAGACTGTATGCAACCCATAATGTGCCAGCTTAAAACACAAACTTTAAAAATTCTGTCTATGCACATTTGTCATTAATGATTTTTGGTTTTGCCTTTAAGGAATCCACGTACTTTTTCAAAACTTTCCTTTAGATATAAAATAAACAATACAAAAATATTTCTGCAAGCGTATCTGTAATAAAGATGGTACAAGCCTTTGTGAATTTTAAGTGGATCTATGGTGTAATCCCATAGTCATGAAGCTTATCCACAGTTATGTAATAGTAAAGGTAAAGGTTCCCCTCGCACATATGTGCTAGTTGTTCCCGACTCTAGGGGGCGGTGCTCATCTCCGTTTCAAAGCCGAAGAGCCAGCGCTGTCCGAAGACATCTCCGTGGTCATGTGGCCGGCATGACTAAACATCGAAGGTGCACGGAATGCTGTTACCTTCTCACCAAAGTTGGTCCCTATTTTTCTACTTGCATGTTTTACGTGTTTTCAAACTGCTAGGTTGGCAGAAGCTGGGACAAGTAACGGGAGCTCATTCCGTTATGCGGCGCTAGGGATTTGAACCGCCGAACTGCCCACCTTTCTGATCGACAAGCTCAGTGTCTTATTTTTTCTTGTTTAATTTTCTGTGCCTAACTTTAGTTTCATCAAAGACTGGCATTGATGCTTCAGTTGTTGTTGTTTTTTAAGTCATCCATTCCAGGTTTTTTTACATGCTTTCAAAGTGCTAGGTTGGCAGAAGCTGGGACAAGTAACGGGAGCTCACTCCATTACCCGGCACTAGGGTATAATATAATATATAATATAACTATTAATAGTTTACTATTAATAGTAAACTCAAGCTATTTGAGTAAACACATACACAATTGCCTTATAAGTGTCTAAACATGGTTGAACATGACAAGTCTAATCTGTTACGTTGTATATTTTAGTCTTATTCCAACTGGTGTGACTTATTAAACTGTCAGGAAAAAAATGACACTTTCTGCTTAATAAATAAAATATTTCAGGTCTTAAATGTATGTTCTAATTTATTACTCCCTGGGTGTAATATCCTTTAGTTTTTCTCACTTTTCTCAGCATAGAAGAAATGTGATGCTCATTAGGCCCAGGCTATAAAATCTTATAAATGATAGCTCTTTGCTTGTGCATGGAGCTTAGCTTTAGAAATCAGTTCTCCCAGATTTTGTATTTTTCTGAAAGTCTTAGAATTTTAGTTTGCATTTTTGTCTTACAACATATTTTGATATTTATGGCCTTCAGACGGACAACCTAAGCAGAGGTGGTATTCAGCAGGTTCTGACCAGTTCTGGAGAACCTGTAGCGGAAATTTTGAGTAGTCCGGAGAACTGGTAAATATCACCTCTGACTGGCCCCGCCCCCATCTATTTTCTGCCTCCCAAGTCCCAGCTGATCGGGAGGAAATGGTGATTTTGCAGTATCCTTCCCCTGGAGTGGGGTGGGAATGGAGATTTTGCAGTATCCTTCCCCTGCCATGCCCACCAAGCCACGCCCACCAAGCCATGACACGCCCACCAAGCCACACCCACAGAACCGGTAGTAAAAAATTTTGAATCCCACCACTGAAGCCATGATGATACTTCTGAGTGAACTTTTTGTGTAACCCACAAACATATACTTTTAAGGCTGTTTCTCTCATTAATAATGCGTACCCATGCATGTATATAAATATTTCATATCAAACTTGGAAAAATAGCAATATTAAAAAAAAACCCTTGTAGTTAAGAGTGAGAATACAAGAGAAGAAGAATAGAGAAGGAAATGACAGATAAAAGTGCAGTAAAATTTTTTAAAAAATTGAGAAAAACAGAAACACACAAAATAGAATGACTTCCAACTTCTTTTACAGCAGATATAGATAAAACCTAAGTTCAACTCTTGGTCTACAATTACAAAATAACATCCATTTTTAAAATAATTATAAATATTACTAGTTATCAAATCCATATGCCCTGACTTCATTTTTCTCCTGTTTTCTGTTTCTGTTTTCCTACAAAAAGTCCAAAAGGAACTTCCAACTGATGTTAAATTTGGCCAATGACTTTTCTCTAATCAGAGCTATCAGTTTCACCATCCTAGTCAGGTCTATCAACTTTAACAACCACTCTTTCACTGTAGGCATCGTCAAATTCTTCCAATGTTTGGGCATATAGAAGTCTTCCTGCTGTTATTATATGCAAGAACAAAAAGTACCATGCAATTTTTCCAAACTGTTGCCCATCATTCCTAACAAAAATATCTCTGGTCTGAATTATATATTAACCTTCAGAATTTTTTGAATTTATGTATCTCAGTCCAATAATTTCTAGCTTTTCTACAAGGTATTGTTAATTATTTACAATGATTTGTGTTTTCTGTGAGATATACATAGATTTTGTCCATTTTATAAGTCTAATATTTGGAAAATTCATATCCATAAATTGTGAATGCAAAACACTGTTTCTCACATTGCCAAAATGCTCTGAGCAAGAAAAGCAATTTTTAAAAAGTCTTGCATTTTAATGATAATGTACAATGTAAACATTATTTTCTATGCCTTAAATATTACATTATCTCTGAAAAAATGGTGCTAATGATCAGAGGTGGGTTCCTCCCGGTTCGCACAGGTTCTATAGAACCGGTAGTAAACTGGTGGTGACGTCACGGAGCCGGTTCTGTCGGTGCCGGTCCGTGGACGCCACCATCTTTTTTTTGGAATTTTTTTTTTGGATTTTTTTGCTGGTTTTTGCTTCTGCGCATGCGCAGAAGCCAAGTTTTCGGCACTGTGCATGCGCCACCATCTTGTTTTCAGCTTCTTTTTTTGTGCTATTTTTTGCTTGTTTTTTGCTGAGTTTTTGGCACTGCGCATGCGCGGCTGTGCGCGTGCCCACACGGCGCGGCCATATGGCACGCAATGCACGCACAGCCATGCAACGCGGGAGGAAGCGAACCGGCAGCGAGGTAAGTTAGAACCCACCCCTGCTAATGATTGTCTTCAAGAGCTGCACAGGCCTGGTAACAACTATGCTAGCACTGTTGACAATATTCCAAATACTACAATATTTCTAAGTCTGAGAATCCAGTGTCCTCCATATTTGAAGAATGAAAAATAAAAAAAAAGTGGGCTGCATGCATTTATGCAATTGAACTTCTGCTTATCTGATGCAATTTTTTTCCCCTATCTTTCTCTGGAACCTCCACAAATACTCTGGCTGAGATTGGAAAATATATACAAATGAGTGAAGAGAGATAGAAAAGGACAGATTATATTCTGCGACCAAAATGACATGATTGGGTTCAACTTAATAACTTTAGTACAAAGTGTAAAATATTGATTACATATGTGTAATTGATAGTCCCTGAATTGTATGATAATACAAACGAGAGGAGGAGGTGGAGGAATACTCCGACACGACGGAGAGAGACCAGAGCGCTAGATTCCTCGGCGATTATCGTAAGTAAGATCCCTGCGAGCGACTCCCGTGAGAAATCCCCCGAAAGAGATCCCACGGCAAAACCCTACAGTGCCCGGTGAGTGATCCCCCAGCAGAGTGACTAATTCCCAATGCCCAGCTGGTCCAGTGAGCGATCCCTCGGTGGAACGACTAATTTCTGATGCCCAACTGAGTTCTGCCCCAGCGAGAGAATCTCCCCTGGAGACCAACGTGTGTATTCCTGACGCCCAGCTGAACCCAGTGTGCAGATCCCCGATACCCAACTGAGCTTCCCCCAGCGAGAGAATTTCCCCCGGAGCCCAGCAAAGCCCTGCGGAGCCTAGAGCGTGATCCCCTGAGTGAATTCCCGATGCCCAGCTGAACCCAGCGTGCAGATCCCCGACACCCAACTGAGCTTTCCAACCGAGAGAATCTCCCCCGGAGCCCAGCGAGTGCCAACAGCCCTGAGGAGCACAGCTGAGATCTGCCCCCAGCGTGGACATCTCCCCCAGAGCTCAGAGGAACCGGAGAGTAACCCCCCCCCCGAAAGATTAACCAGGAGGAGGAGAGTCACCACGTGGAAGGACCGGCAGGAGCTAAGGAGAGCTGCATTATTGAAAAGTGCATTGTTGAAAAGTGCCCAGAAATTCCCCTTAAACCTTGCTGAACTAACTTTTCCCAGCCTTGTGAGACAGAAGGTCTTTGTTCTAAGGCGACCACGTGACCGTCCCTCCACCAAGACATACTTCCTTCCTGTACTCCAGGACATACTTCCTTCCTGCACCCCAGGAGCCGTCTAAACACAACTTATCCTCTTTCTACATCTTTCTACAAAAATTTCTCAATACAACATTGACAAATTGAGTATTAAATAACCAAATAATTAGTTAAGCATTGAATGATTATCAATTGAACAATTAATAAATCAGGCATTAATTAACTGTAAATTGATTATATTATCAT
>QLTV01003776.1:1265986-1278091 GCA_003457575.1 Thermophis baileyi
AACCTTAGACTGTCTACTGTCGACCTCACCCCATTCCTAAGAGGTCTGTAAGGGGCGTGCATAAGCGCACCAGCATGCCTACCGTCCCTGTCCTACTGTCCTATTGTCCTCATCTATCTGTATTCACCTTGATTATGTTTATGTTTATACCTATACCTGCTATCTTGTACATGTTTGACAAACAAACAAATAAATAAATAAATAAATAAATAAAATAAACTTTAGAAGATATTCAGCCATGTCCAAAACTGAAATCTACTGGACTTCCCGTCATAAGGAAATTATATCTTAAAGCAAATTGAGATTCAATTATTTGATGATTTACTTTAAAGTAAACATGCATTTAAGTCTTTACATTCAGAAGCAGACCTGGTGTTAATGCAGAGAATGAAGAGGAAGACATAGCCCTGTTTACTGATTCCCCAAAAAACTTAATGTGGGGCAGGCCTAAAGGTAGACATTCCAGATCCGCTACATATTGACCTAGACTTTCAAATATTGGCTCATATGCTTATATATATATCTGACATGTTTGCTTTTCAAAATTCCATTTTGTGTGCAAGTTGTTACTATTTGTGGATTAGGATGCTCTTCTCACAGTCACTCATGCCTTGGTTATTTCTCAGTTGGACTATTGCAACGTAATTTACATAGGGTTACCCTTGAACTTTGCCAATAAGCTACAGGTAAACAAGAATGCAGTAGCTTGTGTAGTTATGAAGATTTATTGTTTCAACCAGTATGATACCTTCACACTGTTGACTTCTGGATGCAATTCGGGATCCTGATTTAAAAAAGAAGAAGTTCCACACGGCTCAGGAATTGACCACCTATTGTATTCCAATGGCATCTGCCTATTTGTTAAGACCTGGGTGTGAGGGTCCCAACTTTTAGAGAATTTTGTGATCACATGCCCTCTCTTTCACTGCCCATTTCTTTGGAACTGCATTCTACCTAAGATCATTTTAGGTGCACCTCTGTTAGCATTCAGAAAAGCTACTAAGACATGATAATTGGAGACTGATATGAATAGATTTTATAGTGTGGATCAGGGGTGGGTTCCAACTTACCTCGCTGCCGGTTCGCTCCCTCCCACACCACGTGGGCGCGCCTCATGGGCGTGTGCATGCTTTGCGCATGCGTGCATGCGCGCATGCGCAGTAACAAAAAATCCAAAAAAACCCCCAAAGCCAAAAAAAGATGGCGACCACATGCACAGTGCCAGAAGTTGGCTTCTGCGCATGCTCAGAAGGGAAATTTTTTTTAAAAAAAATTCAAAAAAATAAATAAAAAATAATAATAAAAAATAATAAAAAAAAAGACGGCGGCCCCCACGGACTGGCACCGACCGATCTGGTTCGGTGACATCATTGTGACATCACCAGCAGGCTGCTACCAGTTCAGGAGAACCGGTCCAAACCGGGAGGAACCCACCCCTGGTGTGGATATAGTTTTTCTAATGGCTGCATTTGGGTTTTCTTTTAACTTGTAACATTATGCAAGAGGATTATTCTGTTATGTATATTGCTTATAATCTTTGCTACTGTAATTGGGAGCGTAAGCCACTTAGAGTTGTCCAGCTCTGAAGTAGCAAATAAGTCTAAGTAAGTAATTCAGTAAGTAAGTAATGTATTATCAATAAATAAAATTATTGCTGCAAGTTATACCAGCTGTTAAGTACAATGATTCTGATAATTGGGAATGAAGGCACTTATATATACAGGTAGTCCTCAACATACGACCACAATTGACCCCCAAATTTACGTTGTTAAGTGAGATATTTGTTAAGTGAGTTTTGTCCCATTTTACAACATTTCTTGCCTCAGCTGTTAAGTGAATCACTGCAGTTGATAATTTACTAACCCTGTTGTTAAGTGAATCTGGCTTCCCCATTGACTTTGCTTGTCAGAAGGTCGCAAAGGGGGATCCCATGAGCTTGGAACACAGCAGTGGTCATAAGTATGAACCAGTTGCCAAGCATCTGAATTTTGATCACATGATCATAGGGATGCTACAAACGTTGTAACTGTGAAAAATGGTCATTTTCAGTGCCGTTGTAACTGAACAGTCACTAAATGAGCAATTGTAAGTCGAGGATTACCTGTACTGTAATTGTACAATTTCACAACTAACTTCAAGCCAATCTATTGTAGTTTTTCTCTTGTAACACATTCCCAGTGAAGACCACAGGGGCGATACATATTTTTTCAGCTTCTTCCCAGGAGAATATAGTTACAACCACCATATTTCATCACAGATAATTAGTAAAGTTGTACAGATGGCCCTGAATATAGAAACAAAATAATAATCCCCATATGTCAAAACAGCAAGACATTGGTCTCTTTAGTTCAGTAAAAAGAATAATGAGACTTATAAGAAATCAACTGTTCAACATAACATACCCAAAACACACACATACACACACACACACATACACACACACACACACACACACACACACAGAGAGAGAGAGAGAGAGAGAGAGAGAGAGAGAGAGAGAGAGAGAGAGAGAGAGAGAGAGAGAGAGAGAGAATGTCATTAAAATGAATGACTTCAATTATGAAGGTAAATGAGTTTACTTGTTTGGGATATATTTTTATCTTCTAGAGATTAATTAGGATGTGATTGTTTAAGTTGTTATAGCAACCTGTGTTTTAGCATACAATTTTAACACTTGTGTTGCTTATTTCAAGTACTATAGGAGCCTATAGATGCTTGCTTCTGTATTCAGTTACAATAAAAAGCAACATAATTAGAGTTGTATCCAATTGTTACAATGTGCTTCTGGAACCTGAGAGATAGCATTGGTTAGTTTGGTGAGAACTCAAAGTGACCAAAAATTGTTCTGGTTCTGGACCTGTCTGTCTTTTGGGGCTGAGCAAGAAGGATATAAAATTGACAAAACAATGCTCCAATTTGATTGATATTAGTCTAATTTATAATGCAATCCTAAACATGTCTACAGAGAAGTGCCATTAAATGTAACAGAACATTGCTCCCAGTTTAACTTACATTAATTTATAATGTATATTAAGGTTGTACTGAACGTCAACTTATCTTTAGCCTCCTGATTAAAATTCATTCTGCTTGGAATCCAGATGGGAACATATTTAGCTGCTTTATATCTAGATTCTTTGTGGTATGGCCACTAGCCCAAACAAATTCCAGCTAGCATGCCATTCTTCCCCAACGGTCTTGGTGGGAAATCCTATTTCTGAGTAACTGGATTTGCGTTCACTTTAGAATCTTTATGAGGTGATCCCTCGTCCTCGTCCTCCTCCATTTAAAAGCAATGGCTTTTATGGTAACGACAGCTCTTGGAAAAATGCAACTTTATTTCTTTGCTTCTTGTGACACTGCTTGGTTTTATTTATTTATTAAATTCATATTCTGCCCATCTCATTGTTGAACAACATAGATGACAATCTCAGGAAGCAGTACAGCTAGCCCTCGACTTAAAACTGTTCATTAGTGACTGTTCAACGTTACAACGGCACTGGAAAAAGTGACTTATGACCGTTTTTCACACTTACGACCGTTGCAACATCCCCATGGTCACATGATCAAAATTCAGAGGCTTGGAAACTGCTTCATATTTATGATGGTTGGAATGTCCCGGGATCATGTGATCAACTTTCTGCAACCTTCTGACAAGCAAAGTCAATGGGGAAGTCAGATTCACTTAACAATCATGTTACTAACTGAACAACTGCAATGATTCACTTAACAACAGTGGTAAGAAAAGACGTAAAATGGGACAAAATTCACTTAACAAATGTTTCACTTAGCAACATAAATTTTGGGCTGAATTGCGGTCATAAGTTGAGGACTACCTATAGAAAAGAAGCTAAACTCTTGAGAGATCCTCATATTCCTAGAAGCACATCAGCCTTTTTAGAGATCTCTTGATCATCTCATTAAATTCTAAAATTCCTGCTCACCCCTTTGACCAATCTGCAGATCTTTTTAATAAAATATTCAGATATTTCAGACTGAATATCTGCACCTAATATAAATAAAGCATGCTTCTTTGGTCTGCTAATCTCCACAGTAGATTTGAACAGAATTAATAAGAAATTTATATTGCAGTGTCTGCTGGCTTGAATCAATCTGTATGCATGGATCAGTTACTGCTTGCTTGTCTCATACACCAGGGGTCCCCAACCCCCAATCTTCGACCAGACTATCTTCAAGACCGCCTTCTACCACATAGCTCCCAGCGACTGGTAAGATCCCACAGAGTTGGTCTCCTCCGGGTCCCGTCAGCTAAACAGTGCCGGCTGGCGGGCCCGCGGGGGAGGGCCTTCTCTGTGGCTGCCCCAGCCCTCTGGAACCAGTTACCTCCTGAGATCCGGAATGCCTCCACCCTATTGGCCTTCCAGAAAGCAGTGAAGACCTGGCTTTTCCGGCAGGCTTGGGGCCATTGATCTCGCTGTTGTAATCCTGCAAGATACGGCCATGAATGGTGTGCATGGGTTTTTAAATTGTTTTTTAAATGTTTTATAAGGTTTTTTAATTTTTTTTATATTTCTGTTGTAAGCCGCCCAGAGTCCCTTAGGAGTTGGGCAACATAGAAATTTAAATCATCATCATCATCATCATCATCATCATCATCATCATCATCATCATCATCATTGGACTGGCACCAGGCTGTGGCATGCCAGAAAGCAGGCCACAGAAACAAATGAAGCCCCATCTGTGGGATGCAGGCAGCATGTGAAACCTCACCCCTCCAGTCCATGGAAAAACCTCTCTCAGCGGAACCGGCCCCTGGTGCCCAAAAGATTGGGGGCCACTGCCCTGCACTAGACATTTTTCTTTCAGCTTTGATACCTCTATATGCTAATAAATGCAAGTGTGATTTGAAAAGAGCACATACGCTAAATATACTATGTGGAGTTGATTTATTTTTTATTTTATTTTATTTTTATTTATTTATTTTGTCAATATCTGTTAACTTTAAGCTGTTTGTTTGTTTGTTTGTTTGTTTGTTTGTTTGTTTGCTTACTTACTTACTTACTTACTTACTTACTTACTTACTTACTTACTTACTTACTTACTTACTTACTTACTGTGTGGCCCCTGTCTTATTAATTGTGGTTGAAGCTGAAGTAGTCATTGACAGGAAGGACATTGTAGCAGATAATTTTATGAACTACGCTCAGGTCATACCGAAGGCGGTGTAGTTCTAGGTTGTCTAAGCCCAGAATTTTGTTCTGCCCCAGCAACGAGCCACCAATAATACGCACACACAAACTGCAAAACACTGTTCGTTTACTAATAATAAAGGTCTCCTAATAACTTCTTAGGAGTCGTTGAAAACAAAATAAAGGCAGAAGAGTCTTTTTCAAACTCCCGCTGTTAATATACAGTCTTATCAGCTGGCCGGAGTCCAAGAGATAATGAGTTGGTCTTACTGTATCTGGCAATACTCCCAGAGCTAGGAATGCAGACTCCTACTGGAACAAGAACTGAGCAGACTGGAGTCACAAAGATCAAGAGTAATAATAAACGTTTCCTGCAACAAGGCTAAGCGTGGTCAGGGCTTAAATAGTCTAAGGGTGTGGCCATTTAGCCTGCAGCTCTACTCATGAGGAGACCTCCTCCTGAGTAGCCACTCTTGTCTAGCAGCCCTGCGTGCCCGAGCATCAAGAAGAAGAGGCTCCTCCTCTTCTTCTTCAGCCCTGATGGACTCCTCAGGAGGTACAGAAGGCCCTGGTTGACTCTCAGCTTGTGGCACCAAGTCCTCTCCAACCTCATCGCTCTCTGACTCAGGTGCCAGATCCAACCTCCTCGCTCTCTGACTCAGGTGCCAGGTGCACGGGCCGACGGTACCTCACCACAACCGCCTCATCATCCTCGGGATCCATGATCAACGGCACGGGACGCTGGCGGGCCACAACAAATTTCAAGTCTGGTAGCATAAGGTATTTTGTTGCGAGCAGAGGAGTGGAGGACTCTTCTCGTGAAATATCTCTGGACTCGTTTGATTGTATTAATGTCCGATATGCAGTGCGGGTTCCAGACAGATGAGCTGTATTCAAGAATTGGTCTAGCAAATGTTTTATATGCTCTGGTTAGTAGTGTAATATTACCGGAGAAGAAGCTACGCAAGATTAGGTTTACAACTCTTAATGCCTTTTTGGCAATGTTGTTACAGTGGGCTTTGGCACTTAGGTCATTAGATATGAGTACTCCAAGGTCCTTGACAGAGTGAGAGTCATCTACAAGGTCATGTCCATTCAGCTTGTATTTTGTATTATGTTTTTATTTCCTGTTTCAGGACGGGAAAGAGGATCACCCGTACAAGGAGCAATCTTTGGTGCACAAGTCTGTTTGGTCTAAGATGGAAATGATGGATAACTCTGATATCAGGATTGTTGCCAATATCAACTTTTGGGAAAGATAAGTCAGTTTAACAGCTGGCCATAAACAGCTGCATGACTGCTACAGAAACAGAATGCTCGACTCTACTGGCGTAATCTATTCCAGAAATGCTCTTATGATATTCTTTGCCATTGACATGAATTAAAGCAATGCGACAATATTTTGAATAATTTTAAGAATGAGAACTTCTGCTCCTACCGACTTTGACATTGACTAGGGTAAAATTCTGAATGATGAAGAAGATACTTGCTTAAAATCCCCTTGCCCCCTCTTATTTGTCTCATACCCTTTCCCCCCTTCTTTCTTTTCTTTAAAGAAGTTTTCTGAATTCGTAGTAAATCATACCGTGTTAGAGCTTGACAGCAGCCGTCTATTTCCATAGAAGCAAAGAGTTGCAACTGCATTTATCATTCCACTTCATTCTGTGAGGGTGAGACAATCAGATGCTCTAGAGAGCCCAGGATCTGTCTGCTTAAGCATTAGCCTCCTGGAGCTTCATGGCAAGGCCGGCCTTGTTGACTCAGATACATTGGCTGACATTTCATGCCTCCAGTTGCTAGATTGAGTTAGGTTTGCATTTTGCAGCTTTGCAAATGGAAACTCAGTAACTGCGGAAGCTTTTCAGGGGTTGCTGTCTCAGAGCATTGAATAAAGTATCTGTTTTGATTTACGGTGATCAGAGGAAAATAAGCCCCTTGCTCATTCTTTTACACCCAAGGAGAAATGAGGAGGTCACTGTGATTGCTGCTATGCTCAGCGATAGGTGCTGTGTGTGACTTCAAAACAGCGGTCTCTTGAAACCATCATTTGGCACCAGATTACGTGATCTTTGTCTTAAATCTAAAGGTGTGTGTGTGTGTGTGTGTGTTTGTGTATGTATATAATGCATTTTCTTCCATTAGAAGAAGTCAAATTTTGGCAATATTATGGCTGCATTCTGAGATGTCATTTAATTGGAACAAATAGAGGGTGATATGCCAGTTGCCATGGCAACAAGTTCCTGCTGGAGCTGCAAGAGAGCTCTCAGCACATTTTGAAATTACTTCCTTCCCATTAATGCCTCAGCAGCAAGAAAGGTAATGCCTGCTGCAATTAAATACAAATGAATATGTTTAATTTAAAAAAAAACTGAGCTGTGTTTTTAGAGTTGTTGGTGACGTGCAGAGGGAACCAGAATATCATGCAACGGCAGCATGAACAAAAGCCTTTGAGCCAGGGGTGAAATCCAGCAGGTTCTGACAGGTTCTGGAGAACCGGTAGCGAAAATTTTGAGTAGTTCGGAGAACTGGTAGCGGAAATTTTGAGTAGTTTGGAGAACTGGCAAATACCACCTCTGGCTGGCCCCAGAGTGGGGTGGGAATGGAGATTTTGCAGTAACCTTCCCCTGGAGTGGGGTGGGAATGGAGATTTTGCAGTATCCTTCCCCTGCCATGCCCACCAAGCCACGCCCACCAAGCCACACCACGCCCACCAAGCCACACCCACAGAACAGGTAGTAAAAAAAAATTGGATTTCACCACTGCTTTGAGCAGCTTTTAAAGAGCCTAGGCTGTTACAAGCTTGTGCCTTAAAAGTTTTATCCTATTTTCTTATGTGTGTACCTGGCTAGAAAATGTAACCTGTGTGTAATTTCTTACAGACCAATCCTTCTTCTCCCCATGCTCATCTGAATCTGATTCTACTGAGACAATCAGATGTTTGCTTTGCATGGATGGCTTGGTGCAAGGGTTAACAAATCTAAATATGCATTATATTTCCTGGGAATGATCTTGAAAATGAGCATTTTTATAGGATCCCAGGGAGGAAGTGCTATTGTCACCTTTAACATTCCTAGACTACTTTGCAGTCTGAGCTTTACCTCACATTCAGCAACTGGAACTTTTAGTAATGTGGAGATAAAGAGCTGGTGACATTAAAATTGTCCATTAAAAAAAACAAAACTAGACTGTATGATCCATGGTTTAACAGAAACCTGATCTACTATCACAAGCCAAGGAGAGGATCAACCTAGAACTGAGGAGAAATTTCTTAACAATTAGAATAATTAATCAGTGGAATGATTCGCCTCCAGAAGTTGTGGGTGTTCCAACACTGGAGGTTTATAAGAAGAGATTGGATAACCATTTGTCTGAAATGGTTCAGGGAGTTGGACTAGAAGACCTCCAAGGTCCCTTCCAAGTCTGTTATTCTGATTATGAGTACTTCTATGACATAGAAGTTTTGCTAAAGGCACAAGAGGAAACCAAAGCATTTAAGACCCAGGGCACTTGCTGTGTGAAGTATCTTAGTTCTACCTGTAGAATCTCGAGATTCTCAACCTATTAGTAAAAAAGTAAGACAGTGTGCTGACAAAAATCTTTACAAATAATATTTCAGGGTCCAGAAAGTCACCTAGAGTCAAAAATAGACTTGAAGGGAAATCAATCAATCAATCAATCAATCAATCAATCAATCAATCAATCAATCAATCAATCAATCAATCAATCATATTGTCGAGCCAATGTACATACTGTACATAAAATTGGAGAATGAGGCTACATTAAAGTCTTTGGGGCATTTAATTGCTGATGTTGCTATGCAGCAGACGTGTCAAACACGCAGCCTGTGGGCCAGATCCAGCCCGTGATAGGCCCAGAGTTGTCCTGAGGGGCCTCCCCGAGACAACAAGGGACTGGCCCTTGCCGTCCTGGCCCTGGCCCACCCCAGCCATGCCCACCAGTCATGTTGACCAGGCCACACAAAATCCAAGGGCAAACAAAATCCTGATATGGCCCACAATGGGATTGAGTTTGACACCCCTGCTATACAGGAAAAGAAATACCTAACCATCTTAAGTATGAGAAAGTTAAGGTACATTGGAATTGTATATTTGGTCATACAGACCAGTTACAGGTACCTTAATATTCCACAGTCACATGGGAGCCATGGTGAGGAGCCAAGGAAGGCAGTAGCATTGAAGTACCATAAAATGATAAGACAGGTCCTCAAGAGCTAATTGAATGGGGAGAACAAGATCCATGCCATCAACATGTATGCCCTGCCAATCATCTGATACCTTGCTGGTATAATGAGCTGACCAAAAAAGGACATGGAGACTGCTGATGTGAAGATCTGGAAGCTCCTCACAATGTGCAGGGGTTTCCACCCCAAGCCCAGCACCCAGAGAATGTACACCATCCAGAAAGAGACAGGTGGGATCTGATGAGTGTCAAAGCCACTGTCCTGTATAAAATCCAAAGCATCCAGGAGTACATGAGTAAGATGGCACCCAAAGATAAGCTGCTGAAAGAATGCCTAAGGCGACAGCAGACATGGAAGAAAAATCAAGCAGAGGCAAGACAAGCCCCTGTATGGGATGCGGAATCCACAGATGAAGTGGCAGACATTGGCAAATCCTACTAGTGGTTGGAAAGGATTGGACAAAAAGACAGTACTGAGAAACTGATCACAGCAGGTTCATAACAAGCAGTAAGTACCAGATCCATAGAAGAGGGGGTCTACCACACTAGAGAGGACTTGAGGTAGAGACTGTACACACAGGTCAATACAGAGTGGCAGGGTATAAGATGCAGGCAGGAACAGCATACACTAAGTGGCACAACCAAAGTAGCTGGCATTGCCATCCGAACAGCTGCACTGTGTACTGTATGGGCTAGACCCACCCAAATCCAGAAGGGAGATTCCACAGAAGGTTATGAAGAAAAACAGGGTTAATGTCAGGCACAAATAACTAGGAGCATTTGTTGAGTTCAAAACACAGAATAATTTATTATTGCTACCTTTATATAAGAATCTAGTCAACTAACGGTCAGAGGTAAATTGGTGCTAGATGAGACTCAATGGAATTCATGGAGGGCTGGACTTAGGTCTCTTGTGACAACACAATAGTTTCAAACTGATGACACATTTAACTCCACCTTCCAGCTTGGTTTGCTCTTCACCTCCTACTAAAATCCTATAGGACTTCCAGATCCAGACAGAGAGGCAGGTACCAACTGATCAAATTTGGGTGGGCAGTCTTCTTTGCCATGAGAAGCATGCAGAAAATAATAAATATGGCTAAAGAAGAAACAAACAAACAAACAAACAAACAAACAAACACAACTAAAGCTTGAACCTCAGTCCTGCTCCACCTCATTTACAGAACAATTGGTAGTTAGTTTTCCTGTTAATTGGTTATACTGAGCTGAGGAGTAAGGGAGGCAGAATATCCACCTGTTGGAGTCCTGAAACTCTCCTTGATTATAAGTGTGATGACAACAACATTGGTGGTGTTGAAGCACAATAAAGCACAAATTTAGTTGACAAATTTAGTTGACTTAAGGATGGGAGGAATCCTTAATGTGGTCATGAGGAGCAGCCCTAGGTTTAAATTCTGATTTAGTAGTTATTGGAATAAGAGTTGGAACTATGATGTGGAGAATTCAAAGAACTGTCTCCAGAGAATTTCCACATCAGTTAAAACCATAAACAATTAAGATGGTGATTTTACAATGTATTTAAAAGAAAAAGATGCTGTAAGAAATAACAGTTCATTAAAGTTCCATTTGAGTAAATTATATGAGAAATAGCATTCTCTTTCCCACCTTACTCTGTCTTTTTCATTAGTAACCCGTTCTTTCTGTATTATTGTTCTCCTTTGATCAACAATGATACATGAAATTGTACTTGTACTCTGAATGGAATTCAGAGATTTGCATAATAGCAGAAGCATCAAGAATTATATGAAGCTCTTTTTTCATTTTGTAATTTCTTTGATCTAATTAGTCCTTTTGAATGAGTACATTAATTTGTTTCTAAGTGGAGTTTCTTGCAAAATTTAAACCAAAGTAGGAAAGGTCTTTTGCTTAAAGGCTTATTTTAGAGAGCTAGTTTAACAGATTAGCATAGACTGTACATTTCCTATCGTCCCTATGGTTCTCTGGTCATATGATCTATCCACTGAGGATCTCATTTTGAGGTGAAATGCAGCAACAAGCTGATCTGCAAGATGCTTCATTTTGGAGCATGGATGGTGATCACTAGAAAATGCAGTTGGATATCTATTTTTCTGAACTCTCTGCAAGAAGATGAAAAGACACTGATTCATGTCCTGCTGAAGATCAAAAGAGGAATTGGAAATGGGGCTGATCTGAGCTCTGACAAAATTATTAACTTTCCACAATTGGGATTAGCCATTTGCCCTAAAATTATATGTCTGATTTGATTGATGAAAATATTTTGGAATGAAAATGTCTTTCATTGTAGTGATGGCACTAGGTTACACTGGTTGATATGTGTAACTATCAAGGTTTGGGCCAAATTACTGGAGTATTAGCAGACAGTTCTGAACTTCCTTTCAGCACAGCCAAATAATGTTACCTTGATTTACTGCTAAAGAGAGCCATAGTGGCATAGTGGTTTGAATGCAGTATTGCAGGCTAATTCAGCTCACTGTCTATCAAATCCTGCACCTGTCAATAGTGGTGTCCCTCAAGGCAGCGTTCTAGGACCAACACTCTTCATACTTTACATAAATGACCTTTGTGACCACATTATAAGCAACTGCGTTCTCTTCGCCGACGATGTCAAACTATTTAACACCACAGACAATGCTACTACCCTTCAGAAAGACCGTGACTATGTATCAGAATGGTCAAACAAGTGGCAACTTCAAATCTCAATCAACAAATGCTCTGTCCTACACAGTGGCAAAAAGAATCAGAACACAAAAAAGAA
>QLTV01003776.1:1297464-1310295 GCA_003457575.1 Thermophis baileyi
GTTAAAAAAAAAAAGGTACAAGCGTGCCTTGATTCGGGCGTATTTTAGTGAAATTCAGCTTTATCCTCTAGATGGCGCTGTGAACAGCTTTGGTTTACAATTGGTTTAAGAGTGTTTATGAAAATTTGCATTAATTTCATAAATTCCAGCATTGTCCACTAGATGGTGCTTTGAGTGAAGCAATGCTTGGCCACTCAGGTGGCATGTACGGAAAGGCAGTTATGATTGGTAATTTTCTTTGTTCAAAGGAATGCTCTGACACAGATGTACGCCTTTATGTAATTTTGCCTGCCCAAAGTTATGAGGCTTGAATCAGTTCAGTTGGATTTTCCTAATCACAGAAAGGAGGGTGAGCAGGCTTATTTGCTTAGATTGCGAAGGTAAGGAATTACATTCTTGTAACACAGAGAGAAACAAACCTCCCATCTCACTTTATGGCACTTGGGCCTCACTTAATGGCCTCTTAGGTTGCTAGGGACGACCCCAGTAGATCCTCTGAAGCTTCGGTTTCATTTACAAGGGAAGGGCCTCTTTATGACACCGTATAAATTCCTTAGCACTCATTTAGCCTTTGCTAACAGAAGAATTTGGTTCTTTCAGTGGCGTTGGGGGGGGGGGTGAAGAAGAGAAGTTGAATGCATGCAAGCAGCTTCTTTTCGCTTTGAGAGTTTTGAGCCTGCCAATTTCAGATGTTAATAAGTCTTTTAAAAGTCTCTGAAATTAATCCTCCCTTAACAAGCTCTGAGTGAGAGGAGAACATCAGTCAGGTTTCTTTTGCAAGCAATAAAATTTACGAGTTCTGGGCAATGCTAATAACCCTTTTTTACTGTTCTGAATCAATATTGTAAAAAAGGATTAACGCTTCCCATCTCCTTCTTCAGGCATGCTTTCCCGGTATATTCTTGAAAGTGACTTCCTTTGGGATAGTGTACTTCAATTACTCCCGCCCCCCAGGCATACTTCAATAACCAATAAGAGTACACAGTTATGATCACATGCCATGGACTACATGGCATGGACTACATTCCCCAGAATGCTATGTCTTAAAGAGACAGTTCTTAATTCTAGGCTAAACCCTTGATAAGCCAGCACAGGACTGATCAGACAACACACAATACATGAGAGTCTTTTTGCAAACCAATATAGTACCCATAAAGGACTTTCTAAAGGTAGAAAAGAATTAGATTCTTTACAAGATTGCCTCTTCCAATTACATAACTAAGCAAATGGCATTCAGCTACTGTAATGCAGTGTTTCAGTTCCCTCTCACTTATGGCTTTCGACTTCAAAGGAACGTAGCAAATTGCTTTATTTCCTACTTTCTCTACCATTCTGAGCTTAGCTAGCTCCCTGCATAGAATGTTATTGCTTCTGAAAATATGACTCTGTGCTCATAATAAAATGTAGTTGCTATTAAATTTCCCGAACTTATTTTGGGAATCAAGAGCATCAATTAATCTAGTGGTTATTGCAACTCAGTTCCTTTCAAATTCTGTTGATGGTAAACAAATTCCACGTTGCATCATTCATTTCCTTGCACAGCATTTTTTATTTTTTATGATTTGCACCACACTAGAACCTGCATCTCTTTAGACCAGCTTTTCTTTTTCTTCCACTCTGAGTTTAACTCCAGCATTACCACCTCCCTGCCAGTTTTTTTTAGCCCATGTCAACTTGTCCTCTCCATCAGAGGCTGTCAGTGTGTGAAAAGCCATTTATCTGTTCTTCTCTCTGCTTCTTCCCAGATTATCAGCCATGACTGTAGTTTGTATGTCTGGGAGATCATGTGACAGAACAGCAGAACACCATTCTGCCACAACAATTATAAGAGCGGTCAGTTCATTATAACTTAAAATCAGATTCAAACATGATATTAATTTATAAATGATGCTTTCTTAGGTAGCTCCTCTAGAACCTTGGTTAAATTTTACTTTAACAAATACTAATTAAAGGAAAGCATTTCATCTTCAGGCACAGATAGAATTGATGTGATTCTGGCGTGGCACAGCAATTCTAGTTTTTCAACCTAAAACATTATTTGTGTGTTTATGTAAAAGAAAATGCGTGCTGGCCCCACTCCCATGTCTGGGTATGTTCCTGTCTTGCCCTTTCAGTTTCTCAATTTTATGTATTGAGTATCATGAATGGAAATGTGTATATGTGTGTGTTTTTCTCATTTTCCTTCCCAACTGGCTGCATTCAAAAAATTCAACATGGCAAGGCTGGAGGTTGAGGTGTCATTAACACCAACTAACTAATTGAACAAGGCTCTTGTTTTCAAACAGGGTTCTGAAAACTCCGGTGTTTTGATTGAGGTTATCAGTAATGGCAGACAACTTCCCCTTAAAGTCATCTTACAGCACAGCAAAGCTCTGCTGTATACCTGTGGATAATCTGTGGAGCATATTCTGGAATCTTCCGTAAAATGTCCTGGGCTATAGCAGAAATCTTTTCAAAAGTTGCATTGCGGATTAAGTTGGTGCAAGAAAATCTGAAAACGAGTCTCTCTAAAGCACTGATTGTTTTCTATGGTATTTGAGGTTCTCCACCTGAATAGCTAAGTTGAACGATCCTGCTATACTATCCTGTCATGGAAAGTCAAACATTCTATTGTTTTTTTTCAGAAGGTAGTTGAAAGTTAACTTTTTTTGAATAAAAAAACCAGGATTAACATTACTGCATTTTTCCATGAATTGGAAGAATACATAAATGTGTTATGGGTGTCTAGCTCTGGACTATATAGCTGCAATAAAATTTATAGTAAGAAGTACTACTGTAATTCAGTTTAATGCTAGTTGATTCTAGTTATCTCCCTCTAACATCAGTATAGTAGAGGAAATTTTTCTTACAATTCTTCCACTGGGACACTAAGAACCCAAGAATAAAGCAGAGATTGTGTCAAAATTGAATTTAGATGGTATTGGTTTGGTTTTTTTTTTTAAATTAACAATAAGCTAGACAGGTGGAAAAAAGTATTAAATCATGATTTTGTTTTATTGTTTACCATTCCATCCATTCCAAATCACGCCACCCTAAAAATGTAATAAATTGCATCATATTGTATGAAATCTATGATTTTTCCTTTTATATTTGACTATAAGTGTTGCCTTCTTTGAGAGAGGAAACAAAAGTATGTACTTTAATAGCAAATTTTGGATTCTCAGGTAAAGAGAAGTGTTTCTTGAACATATTGAGGTTTTATCCCCACTGTGGCTATGCTAATGGAATATTCTTTTAGGACAGAAAATGGCTCTGGTATCACCAGTAGTAGTAGTACTAGTACTAGTACTAGTAGTCAGGCCAGTAGAAGAAAGTGAAAGGTTCATCCTTCCATTCTCCACTGGAGTGATTGTTGCACCTAAGTTTGACACTGATGATGGGATAGTGTTCTTCGTCACACCTAAGGCCAGATGGTAACCTGGGGAACATGAAAGAAGCAATGTAGCAGTTATTGTCTTTTCTCTCAGCACCTGCTGTTTGAGGCAATCAGGGAAAGAATGTCACAGGGAATGTTCACACACTTCTGTTTTGTGGATCCATCCTCCAATACTTTTTTTGTTTTTTAACTTTCCCAATATTCCCATAATGACAGTGCCTGGAAGGATGATGGATGCTCTATAACTGGAAGGAATGGAAAATCTTCCACCATTGCTAGACGTTAACATTACTACATTGCTAGAAATAGTGCAATACGTTCTTTCCTTTCAGACTCTCCCTTCTGAAGTCCACAATATTAGTAAAAACAAACATAATATCCTTGGAAGATTATCAGCTGTTGCTGATAATTTTTCTTCCATATTCATTTTTAGGACCCACCTAGATTTTCAAAGCTCAAAGTACCATAGCATTGACATTGTCTTTAAACTCTGTCAAGCATTTGTTAACGTCTACCAGTATAATAAAACCAATTGGTAAACTGAGCAGATAGCAGAACTCGGGCAAACTCACCCAGAATCTCAATGAGACCAGACATGGTTTGTAATGGGTTGGGATTCCACCAGGGAATACCAGAGCTGTAGGTTAGTCTTGTGGGAATTAAAAAATGAAATGAAATTCACACACAAAAAGACAAAACAGTCTTTCCATACTGTTGGCAAGACAGCTACCTAAATATCTCCATGTAATACTCAGAATTGATTTTGACTGGAAGCCATGTTTACCCTTTAATAAACTGCAATTTTTGCTGTTGAATTCTGGGCTTTTGAATTCTCATTTCTTATTCGACAATATGCTATGTACTCATTCTTCTCCATTATAAAGATTTAGAATGTGGGGAGAGGCAAATAGAAGAGGCACAACTTGTTATAAAGAAGATCAGCTGCCTAAATAATTCTTCTCTAAGGCTGGAGATCTTCTGCCAACCCAGCAGTTCAAAAGCATGTTGCATGCAAGTAGATAAATAGATACCACTTTGGTGGTAAAAAAACTGGTGCAACAGTATGTATTTAACTGGTGTCAGACCTGCTCGAATGCAACGCTCAAATGCGAGGTGATATTGGTGACGGGAGAGCCTCAGATGATGCTGCAGAAAGCCACCAAGACTTCTGAGTGTGTAGTTAGTTCGCCCCCTGTGGTGCACTCTGGATAGCGCACAAGCATGAACTGAATGGACTAGCAATCATTGGCAGCCAAACAACTACTTTGCATTGACACTATAGTCTCCTGGCTAATTTAACATCACCACACGCTAAATAATAATGATAAATAAGGTTGGATGCATTCTAACAAATGGTGCTATGGATCTCATTGCCATAGCAAGTCTCCATGTAATACTGTGGCAATCACTTTGCAATAAATGTACATCGCCCACATAATCTTTAACTTCAGATTCTTTTCCTGGTCTCTTGTCCATGACAATAAATCATCTTTCTTTCCTCCCCAACTTTCCAAAGAAGTAGGCTTGTTCAGCTGATGGGAGCTGCATATTAAGGCATTCCTCCCATTATGTGCTCACTGCTTGAGCTTGACACAGAAAAATTCATGGGGGGAGGTTCCTGTGATTGGGGAGAGACTGTACATAATTGAGGATGGGGGAGGGATAATGTTTTGTGGTAGAGCTTGCACTTATCTTTTATTAACATCTTTGGTCCCCAAAGACTACAAAAAAAAATGTGGCTGGCTAATGTAATTTTAGAAGAATGGGCATGAATAGGCTTTGTCTACTTTAAGATTCATTGTCAGGTTTGGAGTGGGGGAATCACTGAACAAAATAAGTGAGTCAGACCTTGAAGCATCTTTATACATTTTTCTCATTTGTGGAAAAAATATATCAGAAGCTCGACTAGATAATTTTAGAGCATTACCTGGAGATACTCTGGGGTTAGAACAATGAGGCTGCAAACCAGGAGACACAAATTATCCACTATTGGCATAGGCTGAGGTAATCACAAACCTTTCTTATGTCAACAGTATACTGAGCTTAAACAATGACTAACAGATGAGGAAAACATGGCTGTCTAATTATTCACCTTCACCATGTCTTGAAAAAAATGAAGACACTGAAGAGAGGGGAGGGGCTCGTATACTGCCTGCATGGTATTCTGAAAGTATTCTTTTGAAGGTAGTTCAAAAACTGCATTACACAAGATATGAACAATAGGAAGAAACATATCAAAATGATTACAGCCTTTTTACTAATTGGAGCTGGTGGGTCATGTCTTGATTTACTTCCAGGTACATTACAGGTCTGGAGCATTCTGAAAGCAATTTAATCAGAAAGGGTCATACTAAATGTACAAGCAGTTATTTGTCCTGTTAACAACATCAGCATCTTGTGAGAGGGTTAATTTTAATACAGTATTGCTATCAGATATATGAGTCTGGGGCAGGGGTGGGTTCCTCCCGGTACGGACTGGATCGCCCGAACCGGTAGCGACCCGCTGGTGATGTCACGGATCCGGTTCGGTCGGTGCCGGTCCGTGGGCACCGCCATCTTTTTTTGTGAATTTTTTGTGACCTTTTTACTGTTTGGAGGGTTTTTCCTGTTCTGCTGCTTGAAAAAGGGCCCTCCTGCCCGCCCCTGGATTTATACTGACCTTTATTCCTTCACCCGAAGCACAGCTGATTAGCTCCTCAGCTCTGTTTCGGGCTGATTGCAGCTACTGAGCATGTGCGGAAGCAAAATTGTGCGAGGGAACGCACGTGCATGCGAGCGTAGCAAGCGCTTGTGTGCAAAACGTCACGATGTGAACCGGTGGGGAAGGTAAGTGGAACCCACCCCTGGACTGGGGAGGGGTTATGCCCCACAGAGGATGCATTTGAATTAACTTCAAGCTCTACAATTATTATCTTGTGGCTCTTCCTGATTTAAATCAAGGTTCCAATGTGGGCTTATTTGTAAATCAAATGTGGTAAGCTAAAGTGGCAGCTGATGTTATATAATCTATTAACCCAAAAAGACTACAAGTGTTCTTTGGGTGTTTACACAGAGATAACTATCATCTGCCTGTCTCTCTCAATCATTCCTTTTAGGTTTGTCCTAAGATCCGATGTATCTTTGCCTCTTATATCCATATTTTCCCTATGCATACAGCAATGCCATATTGTAATCCCGTTTCTCTAATTTGCTATTGCAGATCAACATCTAGATCATTAAGTGCCTAATTGAACCTGATGTTGTAGCAATCTGATGCTGTTTTCCTCCTGGGGATCCATGATGTATACACCACCATCTGCTGGGCCTGAACGGCACTGCAAGACATTTAATATTGAAAATAAACAGATATGAGCAATTTCCTGATTCTCAGTGCTGAATGTGGGGGTGGGCAGGGAGGGGAGTGACTTATTTGTCTCTGTGCTGTAGAGCATTATTTATTTATCTTTTGAATGGTCTAACAACTCCATTGTCCATTACTGCTGCCTCAGTCCATTGTTTATGCTGTGATCCACAGCAAGGCAACAGTGTTTGATAGCTGTTTCTGGAATACAATTTCTATCAAAAGCTGCATTCATAGGCCAGATTTAGCTGCATGCTCAGATGGAAAGATCTTGTGATTTGTTGTGCTCAACTGGATGGGGGAACAACTTCAGAGCAGCTTTGTTGTCTGTGAACAGATTCTCATCAACAATCACATGTAACAGTTGCTTTCAAGAACAAGCTCAGACGTTTGGTGAATTTTGTTTATTATTTATTCTAATAATATCAATACCGATAGAATCCAGTACAGTTTTTTCCTATATTGGGTCATCCAGACATGTTGGAGTATAGTTCCAATAATCCCCAGCCTGTCTGAGAAGAATTATAACTTGATATATCTAGAGGGCCCGAGGTTGGAGTATGGTAACCATGTTTGTTATACTGGTTAAAATGGACTGACTTTTTTAAATCAAAGGTTTTTATTTAGAGACATTTGACCACAACTTTGCTGCCTAACTTATGTCACAGTTTATTGTGAACATATCTGAAGGGGAGGCAGATGGGTAAAATAAATCACTCTGAGCTTCCTGAAAGATATTATGGTTCATTGCACAATTAGCCAGATATTCAGACTGGATTTGGCATTTTTGTCTACCTATCGAGACCTTTCCAAGAACCTGTGGATAGGCAGATGTGGGTGTTTGATGGTGTTACAGATATCATCGCAGGATGGAAACTGCTCTGAGTAAAGCCACCTTTTGCAATTGACTGGTGGTGAATTTGTCAATGCCGATGGTATTCATGTTGTGGTCCAGTTGTTTTGGGATTGCACCCAAGGTGCCTATTACTATTGGGACTATCTTTGCTTGCTTCTGCCAGAATCATTCTATTTGCAGGTCTTTGTGTTTTGTGATCTTCTCCAGTTCCTTCTCTTCTATTCTGCTGTCTCCAAGTACTGCCACATCCACCATCCAGACTTTTTTGTCTTTCTTAGCGACAATTGTTAAATCTGGGATGTTATGTGGCAGGTGCTTGTCCGTTTGAATTCTAAAGTCCCAGAGCAATGTAGCTTCTTCATTTTCTATGAATTTCTCTATTTTATGGTCCCACCAGTTCTTGCTTTCGGGTGAATTATATTTCTTGCAGATGTTCCAATACACCATTGTGGCTACTTTTGTCATGCCGTTGTTTGTAGTCAGTCTGTGTGATCTTCTTGCAAAAGCTAACCAGGTGATCCACTATTTCTTCAGCTTCTTTGCATAGGTGGCTTTTGCTGTCTATTGCTGGCTTCTCAATTCTGGCTTTGTATGCATTTGGTCTTAGGGTTTGAACTTATGCAGCCAGAATTAGCCCCTCTGTCTCTTTCTTCAACTTTCCTGTTCTTAGCCATTGCCAGGTCTTCTTGTTATCTGTTTTCTCTGCTATTTTTTTTAATGTATTGGCCATGTAATTCTTTGTCTTCCCATGCCTTCATTCTGTTCTTCATTTGGTCTTTCTTGTAGGCCAGTGTGATCTCTCCAGTAGTCACAAAACGTTTCTGGTATACCAGCTTCAATGCATCTTTTTCATTGTCCTTCAGATATTCTTCCAATATTCTTTTTTCTTTTTCAACCATCTGACATACTTGCAACATTCCACGCCCACCTATTTTCCTTGGTAAGTAGAGTCTGTCTATGTCACTGCGAAGATGAAGGGCATGATTCATTGTCATTACTTTTCTGGTCTTCCTATCCAGGGCTTTTAGTTCTGCTTGAGTTCAGTCCACTATTCCAGCTGTGTATCTAATGACTGGAATTGACTTGATGGTATTTCTCCACTGAGTTGGACTTTAAGATCTTCTTCGCTCTCTTGATGTATTCACTTCTAACCACTTTCTTGAGTTCAGTGTGCTTGATGTTGTCAGCTTGAAGGATGCTCCTCCTCCTCCTCCTCCTCCTCCTCCTCCTCCTCCTCCTCCTCCTCCTCCTCCTCCTCCTCCTCCTCCTCCTCCTCCTCTTATGATTGTTAGGCATTATAATATTAGCCAGAAGTCTAGAATGCTATTGCAGAGTAGTAGTTTGGTTGCCTGTTTTGCAGCTCTGTCAGGTACATGCTTGCATGCTTCCCACAGTGCGCTCCAAGAGGGCGAGCTAGTTTCACGCTAGAAAAAAGACAAGCGGCTCTTCCTGCAATTCATCCAAGTCGCCCCCCCCTGACTTTGCCTCAGAGCCTCCTCACAAATGGGCATTGCAACCAGGAAGGTTCAGAGCTGCCAAGAATCTGACTGCCTGCATGGAGCACCAACTCGTCTCCCCACCAAAGTGGTACCTATTTATCTACTTGCATAGAACATGCTTTCAAATTGCAAGGTAGGCAGAAGCTGAGGCAAGTTATGGGAGCTCACCCCTTGCCACACAGTGCTAGGAGTTGAACCGTCAGAGTAGAGACCATCTCCAGCATCATTAAGCCACTGAGCCATCGTGCCTCTTCCCTAGAAGAAAGATGGTAGTCTAAAATGTGCTCCATTAACTATTTTTCCTGTGTTCCATTTTTCAGTGCCATAATGCTCCAAAATATGTCATACCAATATATGAAATTTAAGAATAGCAAGTAAGTGCTGGGAAAATTCAAAATGATAACTGAGTTATCTTGAGAAAGTAATATATTCTACAGTATTTCCCCCCCCCCCACTTCAGAGGGTAAAAATGGGATACTCATGCCATAAACCAGCATTCACGATCACTAAAAAATCTTCACAGTAGCAATGAACTTCAGACTGAATGCAAAAGCACAATTATAGCTCTGGGTTTCTTTGTAATGCTTATTTTTTGTTTGTACGACCAAGTCAGTGTTGAGTCTCAGTGACTACATGGACTAGTCCCTGTAGTTTCCTTACAAAGAGGTTTGGAAGAGATTTGTTACTGCAAATCTATTTTCTTCCTAGAGCTGAGAGAGAGCGACTGACCCAGGGTCACGCAATTGGCTTTGTGTCTAAGGTGGGACTGGAACTCATAGCCACCTGGTTTCTAGCCTGTTTCCTTTACAGCAATCTAGCTCTCTACAATGCTACTAGAACAGTTTTTGAAAATGAAATTCTCAAAGCTAACTTTACTTTGTCCAGTGCTGAGCTGATTTTCAGCTTTCTGGAAATCATTATGCAATGGCCTTATTACACTAACAAAGACAATATTTTCTTTCCTAGCTCTTATTGTTGCTTATCTAATGCTGTTCAAGATTCAGCATTTTTTTTCATCAGCCTCCAGGCTACTTCTAAAAAGTTGAACAAGAAATGCTGTTTTGTTAAATGTACAATTGTCATGTTTTGTTATTGGAAGAATTCAGACTTAATTGGCAAGAATTCTCTTGCTGCTGCTTTTTTCATCACTCTTCTCATGAATGCAAAAGATATTTTGTAGTTTTATATTAAGAAGTCAGGTTTCAGATCTTACACCATGTTTTTTCTTAAGTTGTGTACATCTTCTTTGAAGTTTTGAGTTCTGATTTATATTTGTTGAAACACACTTGCACCTGGATTAGATTCAGGGGTGGGTTCTAACTTACCTCGCTGCCGGTTCGCTTCCTCCCGCGCCACGTGGCCATGTGCACGCGCATGCGCAGTGCCAAAAAATCCCAAAAAATCCCCCCCCAAAAGCCAAAGACAAGATGGCGACGCATGCGCAATGCCGGAAACTCAGCTTCTGCGCATGAGCAGAAGAAGAAAAAAACCAGGAAAAAATTCAAAAAAATAAATAAATCCAAAAAATCCAAAAAAAAAAAAATATGGCGGCGCCCACGGACTTGCATCGACCGAACCGGATCTGTGACATCACCAGCGGTCGCTACCGGTTCGGGTGATCCGGTCCGAACTGGGAGGAACCCACCTCTGATTAGATTCATGAGTTCACTCACAACCTGAATTTAAAATACTGTAGAATCAAAGATTTATTTCTCTTTTAACTAGACCGTGCTGACTGAGAGTTACAGGAATTGGAATCTAAAGAAGGACTCTAGATTGGGAAATGCCAGGTTAAAATCCCTTATTACAGAATTTTCACTATTTCCTTTCAAGTACATCGTGAAAAGTCTATGCAAATAAAAAGATTACATCTCTCTTAATAGCTGTGCCTAAACTGGCTTTTTCATTCAGCTTCATTGCCCATCAAGTGACATTTGCTATATACAAACATATAACATGATGTGGTTGTTTTGGAAAGTAATGCCAACAATGAATATGTAGTGCCTTTTTTTTTCTTTCCTAGCTACAGTATTTTGCTCTCTGTATAACAGGAAAACATAGAATATAAATATTACCAGCCACTCATGACAGCATTTCCAATAAAGTCATATCACCAAATAATAGTAATAACAGCTGTGAAGATAGGAAGTTTCTATTTATTGAGATAATCCATTGGCCGTTATCCCTCTAACTCTAAACTTTATTATAGCTATTGATCAGAGATCCACCATAATAAATAAAACCTAAAACATGTCAATTTTTTTAACACTTTCATATTTTAGCAAAATTAGCAATGACCATAGGAGATATTTTTGTCCCATAAGAGTGACCATGTCATGGTATATCCTTGTTTTTAAATAGAATATATGACTTTAGACTAGCTGCTAAATAAGCTACATAAAATTCCTCACTGCAATCAGGGAAATAATTTAATGTAGGTAGTCCTCAACTTATGACTGTAATTGAGCCCAGAAGTTGTGCCAGTTGTTAAGTGGGTCATCATGCGATTGAGCTGATTTTATGACTTTTTATTTGCAGCATTCGTTAAGGGAATCACCATGGTCATTAAGAGAATCCGCTGCATTTAAGCAAACACCACAGTCATTAAGTGAACCCATTATTCACAATAGGCATTTTTGCTGGAAACTGGAAGTAAATGCCAGTTTCTGGTTTAAAAAAATGTTCTAAATTAATGTCACGAGACCATAGGACATTCAAATGGCTCACATTTGAATCACATGAACATGAAGGGGGACAGCAGCTGTTTGACTTTGAATCCAGGTTGTAAGTACCATTTTTCAGTTCCCTCATAACATTAAGTGGTCGCTAAGCAGCCAGTCATAAGTCAAGGACTACCTGTAAAGGCTGAAATAGCCATCTCAAGTCAGAATAAAAAAATACAACCTAAAAATTATATTGTATTAATTCAATCACTCTTGGTGCACATGGATTTTACTTTTACCTCAGCTATACTAGAATATTTTAAAGACCAATTTGTATCTGAGATGGGTGGCTGCAGCAGGTCTCAAGGTTCCAGGAAGGTCTTTCTCAAGCCTTACATGAAGATGCTACAGACTGAACCTGAGAACCTTCTGCATGCAAACCACTATTCTGCAACTGAGTTACAATCCTCTCTAACATTTCTACTAGATTGTAGATGACAATTTATTTTAAGATTCTCAGTTTAGATTTGAGAGTTATCAATATCTACTGGGACAATACATTGTAAAGATTTTCTCTCAGAACCTTCCAGACATGGCCCCTCAGTTGTGTCCACTGTTAAACTTTTGGCTTTATATCATTTAAAAAGGTTACACAAATATGATGGTAACCCATTAGAATGATAGCAGTTTAGGGCTTGTCCTGTTACCTCATGGTCAGTTCAGCCTACTCTGAGGCTGGACCTTAGAACGTAGCTTTTAATTTCACAGCATAAAAACAAGGTATATGTTTGACAAAACAGCTAAGTATAGTTTAAGGTGTTTTTTTTTTTACAGCCATGGTGATTTGACTTGAACTAGATTGACCTGGTTTAAAATCACTATTCAATAAAATATTTATTGGGCCAGTTTTCCATCTATTAATTGATTCCCATTGGGTGATTTTGAGAGCAAATGCAGTTGTATGAATTGATATCTATACTGGAAATGTAGTATTAGTATTAGTATTGCAATAATATTCAGTTCTTGACTGTGGTGTTCAGTATTAGAGCCCCTCTACCCTGTTTCCCCCAAAATAAGACATCCCCTGATAATAAGCC